>JAECUM010003576.1:0-131016 GCA_016617855.1 Megalonaias nervosa | reverse complement strand
TATATATATATATATATATATATATATATATATACTTAACGATTCAAATTAATGACCATTGCCGTAATGTTGGCAGGCTTGAAGTTATATTACATTTTCGAATAATTTAGGAGTGCCTAAATGAAACACTGCAAACTTGACCCAGCACATTATTATAGTGGTCCTGGGTTGGCTTCAAATGCGAATTTGAATATATCAAGTTGTAAATTAGAACGTTTGACAGACTGACTTGTTTCTGACGATTTAATGTGGAATTCGTGGTAGAACAGCACAAATCTACTTAAAAGTAAATAAAGAATTATATGTAAACGAAGATATTGATGTACCTATTGAACAATCCTTGTCACGGAACGACAACACTAAGGTAAAAAATATCATGGTGGCCATCATGAGACTAACCAAAGTTATTCAATATATGCTGATAAGAAAAAAAATGCTTAAGTTGGCAAGGAGTACAGAAATTAGATAGGCAGAAGTAAGTTTGCTTGAAATAGTCATACTGGTTGCATACTTGCTTGAAATACCTGAAATAGTCATACTGGTTGTATACTAGCTTGAAATACCATAAATAGTCATACTGGTTGCATACTTGCTTGAAATACCTGAAATAGTCATACTGGTTGCATACTTGCTTGAAATACCTCAAATAGTCATATTGGTTGCATGCTTGCTTGAAATATTAGAAACAGTCACACTGGTTGCATACTTGCTTGAAATACTAGAAATATTCACACTGGTTGCATACTTGCTTGAAATACTAGAGACAGTCACACTGGTTGCATACTTGCTTAAAATACCTAAAATAGTCATACTGGTTGCATACTTGCTTCATATACCTGAAATAGTCACACTGGTTGCATACTTGCTTGAAATACTAGAAACAGTTACACTGGTTGCATACTTGAAGTGGATTTAGAGATTCTGTTACATCTTGATGCTTACTTTAAGAAAACTGCTAACACCTGAAGAAACTTGTTCATGGTTAAAATTACGTATCTTTTTGAAACAGACAAATGATTACAATGGTACGCAAACAAAAATCCAAAACTATTTTGTGTATTGAAAACAATAACACGTATGTGATACATTTCAAAACTTACATCATTACTTGCAATTAGGTTTAAAACTGAAAAAAGATACTCTAAGTTGACTGCTTGAACAGTTATCTTGGCTGAAGCCATGCGTTGAGCTAATTATCAACTTGAGATAAAAAGCTCGCAACGATTTGGAGAAAGACGCCTTCAAAAGAATAGATGGAAAACCGCGAAAATGAGACAGCAGTAAAAGAAAATATGTACAGAGGAAAATATAATTTTTCAAAAGTAAGACAAAATTTTCATTCTCCAGGAGAACAAGTGTTGACTATGACATGATGGTCGTTATTATGAAAACGAAAAGATCAAATTAAACCGATCTATGGTGGTTTCATAGCGCAAGAGTTGCCAATCGAGCCAGAATAATAGATACGGTGATATAAAACGTAGTTAGTTCCGATAGATTCATTCTGCATTCATGTTGAGATGGAAGACTTTTATATATACATCATTTTCTATTACACTTGTGATTCAAAAGAAAACGTCTATGACATCCATCGGGCAAACAAAAAACGTTGTTGAATTGTAAAAGGATGAACAAACCAGCACACCAGTCACATGGTTAAGAGCAAACTTTGATTCACTGAGGACCGATAACAATGTATATTTAATTTATATTGTGTCATTCACTTTTGTCCATAATTGAGGGTAGGAGTTTGGACCTACCTGATTATTGTCGTTTTTTTTTTCAAAATGTATACTTGGGTTTCGGTTCCAGGCACAGCCTAGATTTTGACCTTAGAAGATTCTATGAACTAATTTTGTTTACATTTAAGAAAGTTTTCCATTAAGATGATGGATTTTTTTTCCGAAAAGGTTATTGCGACATAAGTCAAGTGAGGATGTATATAACATTATTTACATCAGAATTATTTATTCCTATTTTAACATTTGCCGGTGGAGTCGGTCTTTTAGTTGTGTTCAGGTAAAACTTGAGAATGTTCATTTATTTTAATTATTCATTGGAATTACAATGTGCTTATTGACTTTTGGACTAAATCACTATTTTCAGATTATAGGACATTTTGGATTATATAATTGTGATACATCAACATTGTTAGAACATCAAACTATTCAAGGCTACTGGCCCATCAGCAAATTCAATACTGAAATTCATTCGGAACACTCTATACTTTCGGACAATTTTGATTTAATTCACAATCCTGTTGGTTCCTTTTAAATTTTTAAATTGTGTTCTAGGGAAATACTCATTTGTTGAACTTTACTAAACTCTTTGTTTTACTCTTTTCTTTTGCTTAGTTTAAAACCATGGAGTCATAACAAATGAGATATTTCTTTATCGTCTATGAGCTGAAAGTGTTAATATGGATTTACGAAGTATTCAGCTTAGGAAGTATCGGACATTGAGCCAGTTTTTCCCATAAATAGTTTAGTTTTGCATGACTTTAGAAAACGGCCATCTTCCTTCTTTCTGTTCGACGTGTTGTACGTTGTTCCCTTCTAAGATCTGATTTGTCTGAATTGATCACTGTCTTTTGGAACGTGGCACCAGAAAGATTGCCGCTGAAGTTTTTTTCCATTTCAGAAGCTCATTGACGTAGCCTACAAAAATTTACTGGGTTCGAATCGTCGTCCTGTTGGCATTGTTCTTTAGTATGAAACTGCTAAATTTCATATACTTTTAGCAAACGGTATGCACGATCGAGAGCATGAAACAATTCGATTCATGCCCATATTCCTGTCAAGGTGCGTTCTTGTTCATCACGACTACAAGGTTGATGTTGTTTACACCTTCAACACACGCGTGACATAAAGGAAACGTCAGTTTTCTGCAACATTGATGCAGCAACTCTGGATTGTACGATATTTAGGTGGCAAAACTTAACATTTGATAAAACTTTCGTCCCGGCTAATATATTACATGTCAATGTTTTCTGTCAAACATTCAGAATGACCAGTTTGAAATCGAGCATATTTGCACAACCAGGGATACAAGGAACGCATATCCATATATTTAATTTGTTCTTACTGAGATTCATCAACTTCGTACTGCATGCGTGTTGCAGTTTGTTCCGTCCTCCAAACAAATTCTCGCGTGGATCCAAAGGTTCGATCTCCGCCACATCGTAATCTTCAATAATGTGCCGAAATTCTGAACATAATTTCAAACGTGGATTGCAGTCATGGGATCGATAATTCTGTGATCCAGAAATAACTGTCGAAAATTTTCACAAGAACTATTCGGATCAACAGGTCTTCTTGAGAACCCAAAAGACCCTGAATAGTGGGCTTGGTACCAAATGTAGAAAGCATCTCGTGGTTCTGTTCGTAATGCGTCGGGGTCGTAGACTTGGATTTCAGGCAAATATAAAAGCAATAATAGACATATCAGAGAAATCCGGTGATACTAGTAAAAGTATCAAAATAATTTTTGGTGATGATAAATGTGAATGTATATTCCGTCTGGAAAATTAGGTCCTTGAGACAGGAAATATCCACAGAATACATGAGGGTAAACTTTGAACGTATAAGGAGCGGCCTGCAAGTCTTTAAATGGTGTGCATTTCAGGAACTCCACACATGATCTCATTTCCGCTTGTTCCAAAACTATTTCTGCTTCTCTTGGTTGTTTGGCTCTGTTCAATCAACTAATGTTTTTCCATGATCGTTTCGATTCCGTACAATCGTTTTTGTCCGCATAATTTTGAGCCACCACAAGTTAAACACATCTGGTCTCGACGGTTGTTAATCTGGATGATGCTGGGGAATTGATAAAACTTTCCATCCGCCATTGCCAGAAGGAGGAGTTATTTAACAAGAATAGCCTTTTTATCGGCCATGTCAAACTCGTTCTTCGATTGTTAAACGTGTTGAATTTTGTCCACGATTTTGGAAGAAGTTAATTCTGCAGATGAACTAAACTGAATGCAAAGAGAAGCTTTCCGAACTGTTGTGAGTAATGGACAATCTCAAACAATCAGCGAAGGAATTATAAAAGAAAGACAGTAAAATTGAGGCAAAATGGAGTTTAGGGATGCTTTCAAATTTCAGTTTTATGAGTATACTAAAAACGTAAGCGTGCCTATGTCTTGATTTGTTTTTATTTTTATATGGATACGATATTCAAACATTGACACATGATGGGATTTCGGTTTTTTGGGTGCATTTTGTTTGGGGTTTTTCTTTTCTTTTTTGTTTTTTTTTGGTTTGTTTGTTTTATTTTTTTTATTTGGCAGTGATTCGAGTATTTTCTCGTTTGTTTCTAAGTTATTTTGGTCACCATGAAAATGACCGTTGGGACATGTAACAAAATCACTGATTTTACAGCATCAGCTATAACTGCCTTAAACATTGCCTCCATCAAAATGGCCTGTAGCACACTGACGGTTTTGTTTTCAGTCTCTTCCTTCATTTCACTACTGAAAGTTTTCATTTCTTCTTGTTAAATTCTGTTTTCCTCTTCTCGTTTTTCAACAAATGTCTATTCTTCTCCTTTCCGACGTTTTAAAAAATTCTCCAACTCTCCATTTCCATTTCTTTTTAAAATCATATTAGACTGGTTATGATGGCGAAGGAGGTAAATGTAGTACCGTACAAACATTGCACAGAAGATAAGAAATCGCACAAAGCCAAACCCAACTTTAAATCATTCTCACCTGGAATAACACTCGCTAGAGAAAACAATTGTCGTACTATCACTCCGAGTATAAGAAGTATTCACTGCAGGCGCACCCAACACAATGTCTTCATTTCAACCATCTTATTCTGTACTTGCAATATTCCGCATATGCAATTCGTAGGAACGCTCGTTGTTTCGATCGGCCGGTAGACTATACATAGATACATATTCGCATTTTGCAAATAGTCAAGATTTGGACCATCGTGGAATTATAGACTAGTATTTCTAATATAATCTTCAATCCAGGCTACCTTATATATGTGAAGATATAGTGGGCCACCAGGAAAATCACAGACATGGCTATTTGGAAGAGAAGAGTGTATGTGGAAATGCAATAGTGCCTGAAGGGAGTATTGGTCTATGGACCAGCAGAGCAGCAGTAGTAAGGACAAGCTTGAGAATAATCACAGTGAAACGGTGCCACCTGTGTTTACCTTCTTTGGTTAAACACCTTCAATGGCACCTTTAGTAGCCACCCAGTTGGTTTAGAAAAGGCATACTATTCAAACTATTGTGTTTTATGTTTGTCTTTGTGCACGTCTTTTACAACTCATACAGCCCATTTCAACATGGTGGTCTAATGTTGAATTCCCGTTGTCATCATATCATCTCACATCACTATTCACCACAACAAAGGGGAGAAGACGGACACTTTCGTGTAATTTTTTAGGTGAATAGAACTGCTGCGAAAAGAAAGAACAGAAAAGAACTCCACAAGATTCGTTGACATCCACGATACAACCAATTTGGTAGAATGTTTAAAGTTTCTGAAAGACAGCCTAAAAAGACTAACCCATAGGCTAATGTCATCATCTTAAGCTTATGACTGAAAGCATTTGACTCGCATTACCTTTTGTGGAAGTTTTTCTTTACAGTTTTACAAATATGATACATAAATCACTTGATGTTTAACAATACTGCATTTTGTTTCAATTTTCTTTTGTATATGATACCGGCTTATTAGAATTGTAGGCCATTTGAGAGATTTATTTTATGATGTTTTTCTCTTCTCCGACGCTTACTGTAAATACTAACTAATAAAATGGTTAGGCAGTGTATATGTATTTAGATAGATCATATAAATATTTTAGTGAAAACCATGAATGCACAAATAATAAGAAAGTATTCGACATATGCAAGTGAAGTTTTGTGTGCTCGTTATATCCGTATGTAAATTAGCTGAGTACATTTTATGCTGCATTCCAGTATAATTTTCAAGTATTATGGTGGTTGACTGAGCTATTGCCGTAAACTTTAGATTTTGGAGTATTTGTCGCGCATAAACTTAAATTCTCTTTAGGTGGGGTTCTTCTTTTTTCTTTTCTTTTAAGCTAACAATTGTAGAGTTTGTATTGCTTTTCTAAATATAGGTAGCAAAACTGTGGAATTTTATTTTCCCTGATCCACAGAATTTCTTCCTCATAAAATAGATAATCATATACCGCACTTGTTTATATAAAAAAGAAATTAAAATCCTCTATGAATGAACTTTGCCATTTTATTTTTCATAATCATAGTGCGAAGGAATATAACATAATTCACAACATACTTATTCCAAGAACAACGACCAGAAACCTGCCACTCTCTCAGCAACCTTGATAATGCCAAATTCGTCAAAGCAGAGAACGTCAACGTGGTAGTCACGTGATACATCAAAACCACATGTGCTCTGTTCTTGATGAATCTGACTTTCGCCTGGTTTCTGATCCTTATTGAGTGTGTGTGATTTGTATTTTTAACGTACCTTTTAAAAAATTATCATTGATATTGCTACGATGTCTGCAATGTGGCAGTTTATAGTGATGTCTAGCACTGGAACATTATGCTGCAGACATGAAGTATCACGTCCCATCCAGTCACATTATCCTGACACCAGGCCAACAAGTCCTAACACTAACCTCTTAATGCTGAGCGCCAAGAAGGGCAGCTGTTAGTACCATTTGTGTAAGTCTTTGGTATGACTCGGCCGGGATTCGAACCCGCAACCTCCCGCATCCGAGGCGGACGCCCTAAGCACTAGGCCACCAGAGCGGTTCGTTGTTGAGAATTGTGTCCTTTCGTTCTTTTACAAACAGTATGTGACTTTCGTTTAATACTTTCGAATTTTTGTACAACAGCATTGGAAATATTTATTGTTGATATTAGGTAACTATTGGACCTCTGATATCATGGACAAGTAGGTTGCGAGATTTGTGCAGTCATTTGACTATCATGCAGATGGCAAGTACCAGGTAAAATTTAATAAAAGCTGTCAGCGGATTAAATATGTAACGAGTAGAATACTCGCATTTTCTCAGAAAATAAATAATTTTCCTATCGATTTCATGCAGATATATCTCGGTGCTAAATTTGCTAAGTCAGCTGGTACACGGCTACCCTATGCCGCCACCGCACTGTGTCGGCGAATTCCAGCTTTTCGGTAAACAATTGACTCTGACCCTAGACCCTAACATAACTATCCAAATATGAAAATGGGTTGGGTGGGAAGAGTCAGAGGAAACTCGGACGACAGTCTAAGGTAAGATGGGAGCCACACTATAGAACTCGCGGTATTAATTCAATTCTCGAAGTAAACCTATGCCAACAACACGATATTCAAAATGCAATAACTTTAAATTTCTGATTGCTGGTGATCAAACTTATATGTATCAGTATGTAAATATCCTTGATGACAGCTTCTATGTAGAGAAAAAAAAATATGATTCGCAACATTTTCTGGATCTATATATGTTTGAACATGTGTTTCCAATTCCGCACCAAAGAGACAGGTGCTAGTTTTCCTAACTCAGGTATGTAAAAGTACTGAAATTCCGTCAATAAAACATGTCTTTTTGTTTCAAGTAGAACTAAACTATGGTCTCAAAAGAGTCGTTCTACTAAAATATTTCATTATCAACCAGTTCTGGCTGCCCAAACCCACATATACTATATTATATCGATTTACTGTCAATTTCTCGCCGACAATTGCTCGCCGGTCAATTGCTCGTGGTTAATTGCTCGCTATAACAATTGCTCGCGGAATGTACTGCTCGCCGGTCAATTGATCGCGAGAACAATAGCTCGCCGGCCAATTGATCTCTTTGAAAAGTGCTCTAACAGGTGTAACTGTTTCTGAAATATACTTAGCGGAATAATAACAATTTTAATTATTGTCTACTCAAATACATTCAATAAGGACCTCAACAGGTATATAAGGCAGGACAAATGCTACTTTTCTCAAACGTAATATTAACTTACTAGAAATTTACTAATAAAATTTCTATATTAAATATTATAATACAATTTGTTTTTTTAAATGGCTCTAAGATTTGCGACAAGCGAGAAAGGAAAGCGCAAACTTATTGATAATGGTCATGTATACATCAAAGATAAGTCTAACGGTGAAAAAACTTTTTGGAAGTGCGAATATTCTAGAAGCAAAAGGTGTCATGGCCGAGTTCATACGATTGGAGATAGTATTGCGAAAAGGATTGGAGAACACAATCATTCTGGCAATTCATGTAGAGCGGAAGTTTTGGATATCATGCATAACATTATTGACAGAGCGGTCACCACACAGGATGGACCGCAGAACATTGTTGCAGATGCTTTAAATCTTGCATCTCAACCAGCACTTGGTCAGCTAACAAGCGTCAACAATATGAAAAGGGTGATTCGACGTGCACGCAAACGTAAAGGAGCAATGCCAGCAAATCCCTTGTCGTTGCAAGACTTAGTTATACCAGATGAGTTTAAGAAAACTCTCAAATCTCAAGACTTTTTATTATACGACAGCGGGCAAGGTGACAAAAGAACTCTAATTTTCTCTACTCATCGAAACTTGCAACTTTTAGCAAGATCACAGCACTGGTATGCTGACGGAACGTTTAAAACTGTTCCACCATTATTCGCTCAGTTATACACTATTCATGGACTTATTAACAATAATATTGTACCAGCTGTTTTCGTTTTAATGTCGGAAAAACTGAGGAAAGCTATCGAATGGTTTTCAGCAAACTGAAACAATTGGAGCCATCACTGAGACCGATATCGGTGATGACCGATTTTGAAACGGCGACTGTGAAAGCCTTCCAGCATGAGTTTATTGGAATACAACTCAGAGGATGTTTTTTTTCATTTTTGTCAGTGCCTATACAGAAACATTCAATCAAACGGTCTTCAACATCGCTATGAAAATGATGCAGATTTTGCTATGCAGATGCGCCATTTACCAAGTCTTGCATTTGTTCCTGTTGAAGATGTAGTTCTAACATTTGAAGAATTACTTTCACGTGTTGATTTTCCTTTGGAATCACAGCCAGTACATGACTACTTTGAAGATACATGGATTGGACGACCTACACGAGAAAAGCACGTGACCCCCCTGGAAATCATACTGCTATATATATATATATATATATATATATATATATATATATATATATATATATATATATAGATATATGTATAAATTCCGACAAGTTTAATCATGCAAATGAAGCTGAAAATATGTCACAAGATTCTGTTCAAAACGCTTAATAAATGTTAGCTTTAGTTTCAGACTGCTTCTTATACTAACTCTCCCGGCCGTGACTGACTCCCCGAAATCCTGGACCCCCGCACAAAGTCCTGCCCCCCCCCCTGCAAAAAGTCCTGCGGGCGCCCATGTATAGGATATATTATTGCCTTATTAGGAGGTAACATCGCGTTGCTGACTCATTCTCCGTTAGCTGCTAAATTTCAACTTCAGAAAACTGACTTAAAGCTATACATTTAAACTCATTTTTATGTTCTATTATTTGAAGATAACACGGGTAAAATTTGGTCAGCTTCAGACAGTAGTGTGTTGTGTTAATGATTGTATCTTTAAATGTATGAAAAAGTAGTCTATAATTTATGAGAAATTCATTTTAGTAAGATATTGTTATATAGAAATAGTCTTAATCATTAAATTGTATACAAATACGGATTCTTTGTTGGAAGATAACTTATTAAACTGATAAATTCAAACTCTGCATTGAATTCATTTGATTTCATTCTGTTTTCATCTGGTATTTTTTACTTTACCTCTTTTTATTTAGAAAAATATTTATATATTTAGTTTATAATTACTGCAAATGCAACACATCATAAGGAAAAAGAATCATTCCTGAATATTTTTTTTTTCAAGTAACACTCTATACTGTCAGGATAGGACTGAATTTCAAATTACTACTGGATAGATTAATTTTGTGCGAATCAGCAGCTGAACTCATAAATTACTCTTGCAACCAACAAGTGCTTTATCATTAAAAGCAAATCAACAGAAAAATAAATATTGTTTGCATTTACTTTTTCATTCATTAATACACCAAAAGTAAAACAAAAGAAACCTAAAAGAAACATTATTTCCCAGTACAGTTCACTTAAATATTGCAATTGTGTCATTGTCCCGTAAATTACAACGTGTCCACCAATCTACGCTCAAGTTTGAACTTGATGGTTTCTAATGTCACCTCCGACAATTCGTATTTTCTTTTCGATTTTCCAGTGGCTTGGGGCTCTGCAATCGTGCAAATTATATCTTCCATCGACACTCATTGTTCGTCTGATCTGCGAGGTTATTTATATTTTCCTTTAACCTTTCCACGATCTTCCATGAAAGAAATGAAGACTTCGTCATCTCTTTTATTTTTATTTTTCAATTTCTATCACCATGCCAGTCTTTTTTTTTTTCCTTTACCGTCATACAAAGCTACAGTAAAATTACCAGGGTTAGGTTTCACAGGCTGATGCGGACTACTGGTCACAAGATGCTGGAACCAGTGCATTAATTGAACTGTGTTGCTGTGCAACATTTTCATTGTTTGCTAGATGCAAGATCCATCGACCAGATTATAATGGTTTGCAGTCGCCATAGACATGAGGATTAAGGATTAAAAGATTATTCACTTCTAAAACAGCTGTCACAAAAACACAAGCGGTAGATCTGTAATCACTTGCCCATTTTTAACACTTTACACTGAGTGCACTTGCATCGTTCTTTTTAACCGTTTATGACTGTCTTTGATCGTGTTTCTGCGACATCTCTGCTGCCTTCGAATTCCTCCTGAGAAATATATTTATACTTGATCAGGTTTTCTTCAGTTCCTCCTGTTCACGCATTCTAATAATAATTAATAATATTGATTTTTAGTATAATGTTCATGATTACAGGATGTAAAACAGAGATAAGATTTCTCAACATAGCAGAACTTCAAATAAAGAATGCTAATGATGCATCGGGAAACAATTGAGGTTTAACTGGTATAAATTATCATTGAAGGTATTTTTATACAAGGCACTAACAAATGCCTACATTAAAAACAAGTACATGATACATACAAATGTATAAGGTAAGTTTAGATACAAGGCACTTAACTGATGTCTGCATTGCTGACAAGTACATGTTGCATACAGTTGTGTATGGTATGTTTTGATGTAATACACTTAGCAATCCCGCATTTCACACATGTACATGAAATGTACAATTCATTTTAAATTAACATTTATGGGACAATATCATCTAATCTGTAAGTTACATCATGTAATCTACGAAGTGTATGAACATGGCTAAATAACCGTGTCCATATGAATCGTGGACGACACTATACAATGCATGCAACGCTGTGAAAATAGACCCGTGTCTTAAATACACAGAAACTTTGGCACTCTATACATCGATTATTTACCTATCTTGAAAAGTAAAAAGAAATACGACTACCTTAAACTAAACTCTCTGATTTCAATACTGTCCGGCAAAACGTTTAAAATTCAAAATGGACGCAAGCTCTAGTTTTGCCATTTTGGTTGGCATTCTAAAAAATACTGACTCGTAGATAACGTCCTATAAAATATGTTCATTGACATTTTATTCCCCAATAGCACGTGACGCAAGTTGAGATACCAATTATACATTTAAGTTCCGTATTTGGTCTATTTAACGCTCACTGCCGTTACAATTAAGGAAATGTCAGCCAGTACGATGGAGATCTCCTAGATTAATGATTGTGTTGAAAAGTTAGTGCATGAACATTTAAGTATTTTTTTAGCTACTGATACGTTGTCAGTAACATTACTTCAAAAGCAACAATACCCCGTCTATCTTATACAGAATAAAATTTAAACTATTTTAAATCAAAATTAAAATTTTAATTTTGTTACAACGTTTAAGTGCATGTTTGCTTTTTAAATGATCCGATATATAAACGAAAATGAATTCTGAATTACATTTTGGCTTAAATTATCGAGTGTTTGTCAAAACTGATGATGGCGATTAAAATTTACAGTCTTGCTCAGAATGTAAGGAAGAGGTTGAGTGTATATAAGACACGATTTTTCACTCTTAATTGAGGATAAGCCTTTTGCAAGGTAGTACCTAGGCTATTAGATAACATTGTTATTACGAGATAGTACCTAGGCTATTAGATGACATTGTGTTATTACGAGATAGTACCTAGGCTATTAGATAACATTGTGTTATTACGAGATAGTACCTGTCTATTAGATAGCATTGTGTTATTACGAGATAGTACATAGGCTATTAGATAACACTGTGTTATTACAAGGTAGTATCTATGCTTGTTTCTGATGCTGAGGATTTGCGTTTTAGATTGATTCACAGATAATGATGGATGCACAGGACATGTTTTAGATTAAATGCTTAAAAAATATATATCAGAACTTTTCGGCTATTCGGCAAATCGTAATAAGCAGAAGCACGTTGCCAAGAATATCGAAGAAACTAGGTCTTAGCAGAAACAAAAATAAGAGAGATCTAACTGAGGTAGTTGTATTTCTTCCAAAAGGCCGGATTTTCGTGATATGCCGTTTGTTTTGCGGGCAATTTGTGGAGGAATGGCGCGTAGTATTATTCATTATTTCAAAGAAAAAAGTTGAAGAGGTTCCCTCGAATAGTGCGTACCGATATGAGAGTGGATAATACAGCCATGCACAACATGCCAGCTTTCTTCTGAAGTCATCAAGCCAGTCGTGCTGTTGGTAAGAACGTTTGCATGTGCAGACAACAGGCCAAATCAACGCGTTTTCTCAGGAAGTATTGCCAGGAATTCTGGGTAAATTTTATCAGAAAAATTCAACGAAATGATCACTTTGGCAGCTAATGTCTTGATGCGTGATTTTGATCGCAGATAGTTAATTAAAATTTCTTGATACAATATAATTAAAATTGATCAATGATGTTGCGCGTCCTATTATAGTTTCATGTGATCTGCTAGCTGCTTCCAGCTAATTGCTCGTCACAAGGACACTTATTCTTTGCTTGGCATTCTTACACGCAGCTCCGATATCTATACACTAACTGACATATTCAGTTCTGGAATACATGTGGGGCAACGTATACAGTAATATGGGCTTGTCGCGACGTAGTCACCCACTCCAATTACTTCGGATGCAAGTTATTTTCGACACTCCAGCTGCTCCATCAATGTTAGGCTCTATGACAGGGTCGGATAAAGGAATAACGGGGTGGGGGCTAAACAAGAAGGTTAGAACCAGAAGTTGGTGGATTTGAAGCGTTTCATGGCATCATTTTTACGATCTACCTATAAAGAAAACTTACTCTAGGAAACGTACCGGTTGTTTCATTCCCATTCAGAAGGTGAGTGGGGAGGGTGAAATTCATAACCTAGGAGCCGATCGCAAGAAGGTAAGAAAATAAATGTGAGCGGTTTACATAAAAAACAAATATACCAAGACTGTACCATAATTCCTACAAATTAACAATAAATTGTAACAAAATGTATAGAAATTGGTGGTTGCTTTAACTTCCCCCAACCTCACTCCGTGAGTAAGGGACTCCACATTTATGAAATAATGCTACTCAGCAGACCCTCAGTATTAAGTATTGACAGTTTCATAAAATTCCCAAGAGAAATTGTAGAATTTAGGTTTGCAGAAGAAAGATCCCCCTCCCCAATACATACCTTTGTATTCACGCCGCTAAAGACGCTGGTAACGATGACTTAGTAATTACTATATCCGACATTTTTTTTAACATAACGAGACAACACTGAGTAATCTAGTATTGACTTGTCATGGTCAATGGAAAATTGGGCGATAAGCAATGTGGCAAGTATATATTCTTTTCAAATTACCTTTTGATAACTAAATTATACATATGGTAAATCTTCAATACTGAAAATGGGCAACCGCTCCGGTGGCCTTGTGGTAGAGCGTCCGCCTCGGATGCGGGAGGCCGCGGGTTCGACTTTCAAAAATGGTACTAACAGCTGCATCGCTTGGCGCTCAGCATTAGAGGTTAGTGTTAGGATTGGACGGCCTGGTGTCAGGATAATGTGACTGGGTGGGACATCATGCTACATGTCTGCGGCATGATGCCCCAGTGCTAAACACCACTATAAACTGTCACACTGCAGACATCGTAGCGATATGACTGAAAAATGGTTAAAGCTACGTTAAAAATCTAAAACACACACACACACACACACACACACACACACACACACACTGAAAATGGGCGTATGGTAACAATATTCACTGGAACAAGCAAACTGTAACTATCTTGTTGAATCTGTGGAACATATCGAATCAGAACTGTAGGTATATGTTTCCACAGGACATTCCACCAGAATTCAATACGCGGATTTTCCTGTTGTCTTCACATACAACACTCTTGTCATTAGCACGATCATATTGATGACTTCTCCCGACAAAAGTTTGTATGTTGGTGTATGACTTGTTTCTCCACGCCAGTGTCAATACGCACTCTTCAAAGGCAACTTTAAAAATAAATGTAACTGCTTCTATGAAATAAGAGACAATACTACACGCCATTCTTCCACCAATTGCCTGTAACAGTAAGTAGCGAAATATCGACGCATCCATTAATGAATATTTTGGATGGTTTCGTTTATCCTTGTTATCTATACATGTGTTGTTTGACGCATGACAAACGCGTCGTAGGCGGTGGCTTTTCCGCAGTCCGACCCTTTCAGATTCAAGAATTTGCAACAGGACTCGGAACACTTTCACGAATGGCAACAATGTTAATGAAACATTTTGTGTACATCTATTTGTATCCATGCAAAAAGCAGATTTCTCGGCGCCCACCCCCCAAAAATCTCTTATTTTTGGTCCTGAAGGTTGCAAATTCTTTAATTTTGTTTTGCAATGTTCGTCTGCTTATTACGATTCGATGATGATATGCCTTTAGGTGCAGTACAAAACTTATTGTCTTGGCCTTGGACCTTGAACTTGACATCACGGATAGAAAATCACAGAACCTATCTCGGTTTCAAGACATAACCAAACATTTAGTTTGGTCAAATCTACAAGTAATATTTTTTTTTCTTTCTTCAAAAAACAAATTTGCTAAAATGATATTCAGGTTTTCTTCTTCTATGTCCACAAAGTGGGTTAATAATAACAATGCATTCATACTTGTTTGTGTTATCATACTTACAAGGCAGTTTTATTAAATCAAGTCCTTTGCCTTTAAATCTCAGAGTGCAAAGTCTGGATGTACATATCAATGTGCTCCAAAACACAGTGAAGTACAAACAAGACTCACTCAAAGAAAGTGTCATTCTATTGTCCAAAAAGACTTTCCAGGAATTAAAGAAGACCACTTCTTTCAGACTGTTGAGTGTTGAAACAATATTTTTGTAACAATTAGATCTTCAAATTAACTGCTGTGGTAGCCAAACGGATGCAAGGTTGGCATAAGTTTTCATTTATGAGTAAATACCTTTAAATCTTGGTGAAACCTCGTTGCCATGACCATCCATTTTGTAAAATTAGTGAAAATATTGTCAATATTATTCATTGTGGCAGTCATATCTGAGGTCAGATCAGCACCAATGTCATTCAGGAGCAACAAAATATCATAATTAGTCTGCTGGTGAAATCTCTATGTCGACATATGTAGTAGCAATAGTAAGATTTTCAAGATGGATGCCATGATGTCCATAACGGATATTAGATTGGCACCATTTTCATTAGCTCTATCTATAACACTGTAAGGTGTCTTCTGGTGAAAACTTTATGCTGATATGACTTTCCATCTAGAAATAGCATTAAAATTTTCAAGATGGCAACTGTCGTGGACATATTGTCGCTATATCCATCTATTTCGGAAACGTAACCATAATATTTTTAAGATGGCTGCTCTACTGGCCATATTTTATATCTGATCAGCATCATTTTCATTTAGGACCAGTCAGACATGATAAAAAGTCTTTTGGAGAAAACTCCATCCACATCTAGCTATGGCCATCGGTTCATCAGAAGTAGTGATAACAAGATTTGGTGACCATGCTGACAATCAGATCTATACCATTTTCATTTAGAACCAAGCAGATCTCTTTTAGTGAAAACCCCATGTCGATATGAATGTATTCACCAGGTATAGTGATCAAAAGATTTTCATATGGACCACTTGGAGGACACTGGACGTCTGATGTACACCATATTTAGTTGGGACCAACCAGATGTTGCAGAAAGTCTTTTAGCGCAAAATCAATTCTGAGAATGTTTCCTCAATTTCTTTTCAGCGGTTTTTGAGATGTCATTTGATGGTGTTCCTATTTTTTATTTTTTTTTGTATTGGTGACCATATCTGATGATGGATCTGAATCATTTGTATAACTCTGAAGGCCTTTATGCCAAGATGCCCTGTGCATGTTTGAAACTGGTCTGGCGATTTCTGAGATAAACTGAAATAGTAACTGCAGAAGCTAAAAAGGTCTACAACGAAACTTTCATGCTTGAGACACACCAGCAAATCACAACTTTTTCATGGTTCTCCTTGTAATTCAAGTTAATAAATATCCTAATGTTTATTCATTATTCTTATTGGTTAATAATAACCAAAATGGCGGAAGTCCGATGATCATCTAATATCTTGCTGTAAAGAAGCTTAAAATTTTTTAAAACAGAAAATTTAATTTTATTCCAACCCAAGGTAAGGGTGGCAGGATTTAAGATAAAAACCTGCAACATGCATTCTCTGTATTGTGATTGCACATCAAACAACTTGGATTGAAAAAATGATAGCAAGTGACTATTGAGGGAGCGGGGTATATTTTCAATACGGCACCAATACTTGAAAGTTCCAAAGCTAAGTGCATGCTCTCCACAAATTTTGGTTAAGGTATGTGGTCTAGAACAAAAGTTATTATACGAAATCCACTTTTCTTCTTTCAGTGACCTTGACCTTTTAATCCGCCAATGGATTTCTTTCTTACCCAATGTGCAAGTTATTCACACACCTTGGTGAAGATACAATATCTAGAACTGGAATTTGTGCAAAAAGAGATCATTTTTCTCCTTTCAGCAGACCTTCCAACCCTGACGAGATCGTCTCAGTAAGGCAGTTGATTTTTTTCCGTTAAGTCTGACCAGTTTTCAGTAAGGTGCAACACAATATCATAAACCGCTACTATAAAGCTGGAAAACGTATTTAAAAGTTCGGTATTCGAAAATGGCAGCGACGGTAAACATTATGTTCAACTGAAAAGTACACGTAGATGTTATTTACCACTAGTACAGTTGCACAAACTTCAGTTCCAAACCCTATGCAGCTCATTGGCTTGTTACTATCTCTCAACTTTCCGTAATTCTTCGAATTTTTTTTGGCCAATTCACATAAAGACAATCATGTCTCCCGCAACGAGACAAATTCAAATTGGCACCTGATGTCCAATAAACGTAATTGTGTCCCTTCCTGCTTTTATTCACAAGAAGATGTATATTCCTTTTATTTTTCTGTGTTGATTATTAACACTTTTAAGAGGCTTATTTTCCCTTTCATCAACATGCTACGCTCGCCTGACGCCATTTTTAACAAAAATTCTATAATCAAGTTAGATCATGCAGACGCCTTGCACGACAAAATATGTGCAGTTTAAAGCGTCTGAGGTACTGCTGTAAAGTTAGTCTGGTTCCCTAATTCCACTAATTCGAATAGGAAACCCGGATCCAAATCAAACACGGATGAACATTATCCAGATTTTTTGGGCTGCAATCATTTTTCCGTAGTTTTTGCTTTTATTCTGTAAGTCCATATTTTAAGGGTCATTTTCGTAAGACATGGCAAAATCGTACAGGTTGGCAGGTCTGCTTTCAAAATAGCAATTACCTTTGACCCCCAAACTGATAGGCTTCATTCTTACCCCAGATGCATGATATCCGTTTGATCCAGATCTGAGATGCACAACCAAAGTTACTGTGCAGAAACTACTTTTGTCAGTGACCTTGACCTTAGACCTTTTATACACAAATCAACACTTTTCCTTATCCTAGAATCTATCCATACAGTTCTGTCCAAGTCTGTGATGTAGAACAAATGTCAATTTGCAGAAATTTTAAACAGTTCTGTTCCACTGACCTTGACTACTGACCACGAAAATGAAAAGAAGAAGCTTATTCCTTACCCCAAATACAAGCCATCCACAAAGTCTGGCAAAGGTGCGTGCAATAAAAATTATGTTGTTGTGTGGAAAAAAACAAAAACGAACAGATGCATTGACAGGACTATAGCACAGAACACTCCACAAAAAGGCAGGTGTACAAAGGAGAAAAGACATATGCTTTATCACAAAATTTATTAATGTCTCTAAAAGTATTCCTCTTGAATCATATGCTATACTAAATACACTCTGCCTTATCAAACCCAGCCATACCATATAAAGCTTTATCACATGCCCAGACCCTCCACAATGGAAGAATATAGTATCCAAAGAACTATCTTGGTGGAAAAGTCCTACCTTTGTTGAAGATTTCCTTCTATGGATATACAATTTGGCGTGTGCTTAGAAGAAATACTAGTGAACAGATTCATGCTTTTTCAACAGTTTCTAAACCTTGAAGAACATACATGTACATAAATAGAATGATCATTAGATATAATCAGGATTGCTCTGTTTACATGAATACCCAGTCGATATACACTTTTAAATGTGTTGTTAACAATTGAGACCTTGGTAAAAAAGATCTTGCCTTGCTGCTCATTTGTACATCTACACTTTTAAAATTGGCATTTTTCAGTTTAAAAATTTCCCAATGATTGAAAAAAGACTCCTAGGTATATGGTGAACATTTCATAAAATGTGGACTTAGAATGTTGAAGTTCATACGAGTTGAACTTGTGTCTGTGATAAATTAAACCCTTTCCATCTACTCTACTAAGTTGGGCATGTTCCTGTATGACCACCAAACCATAATATTTCATACCATTGTTAGTGTTACAAAATAGGTGAGCTTATGAATGCATTCACTTGGAATGCCATTTTTTAAAAACTTTGATCACTGGCATCCTCTCATCAGCAATAGATCATTAAACCCTTTCGTCAATGACAGAATTGCATGAAATCATCAAGTATCCAGGGCTGTATATTATTGCTTAGAAAATGTGATACGTGTTTAATTCTGCCATCAAAAATACATATCATCCTCATGTCATGGTTCACATTCTTTCAACTATATTAATGAGGAAATACACCACTTGCCCTGATCTGCTGACATACTGCCACCTACCTCACCCCCAAAAAGGTATCTAAATCCAAACTTTCCCAATTTAAATATACAAACACAAGTCTTTAGAAATGACAAAAGTTTTCTCATTGGCCCGATATAGTCATATGAAATAAAAAAAGGAAATCTACAATTTCACCTTGAACTTTACATGAGACATTTAAAATAAATACTAACGGACAAAACTTGCTATAGGAAAAAATGTTGAAAAGTGGCATGCATGTTCAGTGAGCAGCCAGATGAAACCTAAACTTGCTATTCAATATTCTACATTGTTGTTTTTGGCACTGAATTGTTTACACACAAAACTACATATGTGGTTTGTTCAAAGTTCATGGAAAAAATGAATTTGATATGGTCTAGGGATATATTCATGCATATTGGCAATCAACATCAAATAAATTCTTTCCGTGACCATGAACAAAACAAAAATGCGGTTTTATATTTAATACATAACCTCTCTTTCACACTCAACACACTTTCTGCTTAACAGTGTGAATCAAATTCAAAACAAATTGTTATTTATTCAAGTTCTATTCTGGTGTGTCAAAAAATATCCATGCATTGATGTCAGAAAAACACCTAGACAGTTGCTATCTGAGTGTGTGGTACAGAAATATGGATTGAACATTTGTATGAACTGCCAGATCAATCAAGTAACACTGAATGGGTATGTAATAAAAATAATTAACACCTAACCTGCCAAACAATTTGCACAATACATACATTTTATACATAGTGAAAACTTAAGATCTTATAATTAATCAGTAGATTTGCTTTAAATTAACTAATAGAAAGAAAAAAAAAGACCCCCCCCCCAAAAAAACAAGTGTACACTGTAACCTCAAAAATCATTATGGAATAAATGATATTTTTCATACTCTTTGTGGTAAGTGACAGCACTGAGGAAAAGTAAATTGGCTTTAAATATAGCTACTATTATCAGATTTGCAGCACTTAAAAGTTTTTACATGAAATCCCTACTCATCAACTACAATATCAAGGGGTTGTGGTGGTGGCTCAGTGGTTACAGGATCAACTCCTGATCATAAAGGGCTGGGTATGATTCCAACCATTAGATCAGCACTGTATTGGCTGTCAAGGTGTCACCTTGGGCAAGGCTCTTTACTCCACTTGCTATGTTAAGATATAACCTACACTATATTGCTGTGCCATAACACACCAAATCAAACCAAGCCAAAATAATTAATCTCAATAGATTTGTCACATACCACAATTCAAAAGGACAGATCTTTACCATGGAAAACAAGAATGTGAAATCAGGCTTATTGTTCAGACATTCTTTAATTCTAAGCTAGTATTGTAGAGGCAGGCTGCTTTTCTGACTCTAAAACCATCTTAAATATAAACAGAACTTTCACACGATTTGGCTGAAAATTATACAGCATTAATAATTAACATCTTTTAATAAAGTTCACATCTGTAAATGACTCATTACCTCTGGGAAGGGACAAGTCGGTTTAACACTAGTAAACAAAATGATTCAATTAATGGTATGCCGATTCAAGAAATATGATGTATCTTTTCTGTTCATGTCTCAGTGATAGAAAAAGAAAAATTAGCATTAATTTACAATCAGCATAACATACAAAAAATATTTTTCTCTTTGGTAGATATTACAAGTGAACTTTTTCATGCACTATTTGTTCATTGGACAGTGAAATAGTAAAAGGTAAATATAGTTATGCTTGACATCCTTTCAAAAAATATAGTGCACAAGTGTACATCAGCTTAGGATATAATGGTAACAAAATCATGACAAAATGTTCAACAGGTTACAGTCAATTTATCAAAGATGTGACAAGTCTATGTACTGATTTAACTGGTTTCACATAAAAACGTGTATCACTCGTGGAAGTTTCATCTCTATTGTCTTGGCATAATTATGGTTGTATTGCAAAGATAAAGTAAAAATGAAGACAATAAATTGTATTTCCATTGTGTCTATTAAAAGATTGATATAACTATATCATTTGGATTGATTCCATATGACAAGATGGATGCAATTCCTACATTTCTAGTTCTTTATAGGAAATAGTCTGGTGTTCGTCTTGTCACATGAGGCTCTCCTCTTCTGGGTGCAGGATCAAACTGTAAGCTGTAAATGAAAATACAATGAGGTTAGAGCAACCATACTTTTTTTCCTTCAAGTGGTGAAGGAGATTACTGAAGCTCTTTATGTCTCCATTTTTTTTTATTACTTGAAAGATTATCTGAAGAACAATGTTGCTATTTTCAATAAAAATAAGGTCAGGGTCACATTTCAAGGTCAAAAACATTTTTATGCAAAAAAAAAATTTTTTTCCCTCTTTTATTTAGTGACCTTAGCCGTTATCTATTGGACCCTAAAATCAATCAACTTCTTTCCTCCTTAAAGTGCAGGTCAGTAAGTTAAAAGAGGGACAAATTAATGAATACAGGTGGGATTTAATGAAGAAATAAAGATAGCACTTGAAAATCTAATGCCCATGGCCTGAAAATCTAATCAGATCATTTATATATGAATACCAATATGTCACCTAAATTTTATTTTTCTACCTTTTGTAGTTTGTGCCTTTGAGAAAAATATTAAAAAGCTGCTGTAATGGTCTGAAAATCTAATCAGGTCATTTGTATGTATATGTTTTATTTTTTTTTCACTCCTGTACCATGGTATGTATTGTCTGCAATCATCTCATTCACACACACACACACACACACACACATATCTCTTATTGGGACCAAGGAGGTGATGCACAACACTTGTATCTACTGTGTATTCTGCACTACCATACTGCAGTGGTAAAATGCATGAATGGCATGAAAGCAACAGGTAATCTCTAAATCTCTAAATGGTTCCTTGCATCTCAAGGTTGGTTTGTGTTCACTGCAATCTATAAACACTACAGCTAAGAAAGCTATCAGTGAAATATTTTTATTGAATAATAAAAATTCAACTACACTAAACCTGAAGTTATATCTGCTTATATGCAGGGATTGATGGATTAGATGATAGTTTGGTAGAAAACGTAGTTTTGTGACATCATAAATTCAATGTGACTGCAGAACTGCATACAAAGTTTTTAAATGCTGAAAATTTAAACCCTTTTTCCGACTATTTCTGATCTTTATTTAAACACAACTGTTTTTTGTATTCAACAGTATGCATACTCTTTGTAAATCTAAAATCAACATGTAATGAGCAGTCACTTTTTGGATTACAGACCTTCACTGTGCCATTGATTTTTGATTTTGAAAAGGGCGAATGACAAGTTGTTGCCTCAAGGTACATGCATATCCTTTCAGAATAAAGGAGTCTGTTGTTTATCATCCATTATATGGTTTTGCAAATAAAGCGTGTCAGTAATATAGTTGGCAGGGTCAGTTGGCATCTTTCCATGTTTAGGCACCAGTCCCAGCATTACTTCCTGACAAGTGGTTAGGGTGCAGGACTCGTGACTAAAAGGGTGCGTTTAAATCCTACCACTGGATCATCCTGGGACAGCAACCATGACATGTCCATGGGTAAGATACTTTATTCCAACTGCCTCTATACTAAATAACCTACTGCTTGACGTAAAGCACCAAATCAAAACTTCCTGCGATGATGACAAGAAGTTGCTAGCTTCCAAAATTGCAAATGTTTAGTAGTGCCTTGACAGCTGCATCACTTAAGTATTTACAAAGCTGATATGGATATCATCTGCTCCTGCTGAAGTGCCTTGAAGATAATGAATATAGTCCTGTAGCTCTGACGGTGGAAGATTTCTTTTAAATTTAACATTAGCAGATTTGAAATTTAAAGTTTCATCAAACTTACATACTTTTAAGTTTTCAAAATAGTACCCATGTGATAAATTTTTGAGAATGTTTTGGCAAATGTACCCAACATTTCTTGCAGGGTTGTGGCCATTTTATCATATTTCTTAAAGAGTATGACAAAGTTGGTAGATCAGCATTATGTGCAAAATAAATGAAAGCTCACTCCATTTGACTGCTTCATATAAGATTTGGTCAAATTCTGAATTGTAGTTTTGAGAAGTCATCTGAAATTTTTTGCTATTTAGTAACAGTAGCCATATTGATTGATGGATTTAATTGATGGGATTGGAACCCATCTCACAAAATATGTAAGGCCCTGATACTAGAATGATCCCCACAAAACCATGTATAAATTGGTCAATCAGCTTTTCAGAAGTTGTAAATAACTGAATGGACATTGGATGAAGGACCATACCAAGAAGAGCCAGCAATACTGAAGAACAGAAGAATGCTTAGAAAGGCATTTTGTTATTTAAAAGCACATAACAGAATAAAACACTTGGGTTACGTAATACTTACAATGAATACTTGAGAGCATCATCCAGTTCCATGATGGCTGCTTGGTTTCCACAACGATAGCAGTAATTAGGAGCACTGAAAATTGTCACTACATTTCTATCATGACACCAATTGTAGCCCTGAAAGCAGAAGATAATTTCATTTGCAACAAGAAAAACTGCTGTAATAATTTCAGTCTTGTAGCTGTTTTACAACTGAAACTTAACCAAAAGTGTCATTTTTAAACAAATGCTGTAAAATCAGACATTTATCATTAATTATCTGTTATATGCTGGGATATTAGAAGTTACTCTTTGCTGCACCTCTGCTTATTTAATGAAGCTTTTTCCAAATGAATATGTCAATAGCCACTAAGTGTGTCATACACAAATATACATGTACTTCCAAACCAAACCAATTATACATATAAAAATGTTTCACTTTCTCAACATGTCAACAAATCCAGTTTATCTTTTCATCTCAGTCATCAGCTTTATGACATAATTTTGTGGTAATATTTAAAATATCAGTGCACCATCTAGATTAATAAGATAAAATGATGCATTACCTCCATGACCAGCTGATGGGCTCTGGATACAAGTGTCAGACCATTGCTGTGGTTAAAGGTCTCTGAAATGTCCTGACCAAATGTGTAGCCTGCTCCACGTGGAGAAATGCCCCAGCCTCCTCTGTCATCAGGGTCTGACCATAACAAGTCACACATTGGACCCTGCAGGTGAATAAAAATAATCATTCCAACCTTTGAAAAAGGACTACAATGATACATTAGGTATGACACTAATTGACAGATGACAGATGAAATGAGACTCTTATGTACAACTCTAAAATAACTCAAAAAAATTTTAAAAGGCAAAATTTTCTATAATAATTTTAGAAATGCTGAATATTTTTACTGACCCAAGTTAATCTGGGCATTTATATATACAATATTTTAGCTCATTTCCATTAGCCATTTTGAAGTTAACTAAAAGAATTGGATACAGCTCTCATGTCACAGATGAAGAATAGAGCATGCAAAGAACAAGTTCAAAATTAAAAGACAGAAGTATACCAAATTTGATCACCATCAATAAAGTCCGTTTTGAAATTCCTGGGGATATATTTTTAATAAAACTGCTTTCCCTGGGTACCATGTATGTTTAAATGGAACAGCCCTTATGTCAGATCAACACATGTAGGTTAATTTACTGTCAAGGCAAATGGAGTACAGTGACCTGCTCAAGGACACATCACTGTTCCCAACCTGGGCTGATCTGACAATAGGATTCAAATTTCATGCTGACCACCGAGCCACAGCACCGCCAATAAAGCACTGGGACTCTTGATGGGTCACTCAGTACTGAAAACTGGAGATAAACCCTTTTCTTAGTATTCAGACTCCTCTTAGAAATTTCAGCCATATCTGGTACATGAAATTTCAAAGATAACTGGCAATACAACTCACCTCGTGAGGAACTTCTTGAATTCTATCTAAAGCTCGGATATGATCTAATGTATCTATTGATGGAGATAAACCACCATGTAAACAGAATATCTGGAAAAGAAAAGAAAAGAATTTTAAATATATAGTTTTCAAATTATATACAGCTATGAATTAAGCATTATCATTTACCATTTAAGACTTGCAACATACCTTTCCACACGTTTTCAAAAACAGCACATAACTTCAAAGCACTTAAACTGCACCGTTTTGTTTGAGATACATTATTACGTTCTAATCCCCTCACAATGACCTTAACCTTGACTACCCAAAGGCCACAAGAGGTAAAATCCCCATACCAACCAAACTATAGAGGGACTTAGATTGCAAGATGGTTTTATTCTTATTTTGGAGCATAGCTTTTGATAGTAGCCAAGTCATACATAACTTAACATGCCAATATTTAAATTTCAGTTACCAACAACAACAATCATAGAATCAGAATTAAGAGCTTTTAAGGAGTAGTAGTTGTTGTTGTGGGGCTTAACGCCATTTTTCTGCACATGATAGGCTATACATAGCGGCCAGTATTAATGGTGGAGGAAGAAACTGGGAAATCCGCGGAAAGAACCACCTACCCACGAGAAGCTACAGGCAAGCTTTCTCACATATCCACATTTGCTGAATCTTAGACTCGAACCAACCCAGACAGAGGTGAGATGGCAGTGATCCGTAACGGACAGCGCTTTAGACCACTCAGCCACTTGGGGCCCCCTTTTAAGGAGTACCATGCATTGTTTCTGTATGACAAGTGTGAATATCCCTCTATGTACTATTTGCAGGACTGATCAAGTTTTGTTTTCACCTATTTGTCCATGAAAAGTGGTCTCTGAAAATTCATTTGTCCCACCAAATTTTTTACTTATGCCAAAATTGTGAAATTTCCAACCTGTGCCAGTTTGGGATATTTACAATAACTGCAAAACATCTTTCCTTCTAAAGTCAATAAAATCAAGCCAGGGATAACAATCAACCCAATGCAGCTGAAAATTGCTGTCATTTTCATGCCATATTTGACATTTCTTGCTGCCACTGCTTCTGGCTTATGTCCCTTGGGAGAAATAGTTACTTCACGCTCAGTTGCAGTTTACATTTGATCCCTCCACTTTCACATAAATTTTCTTTCTCCCAATCTTCCTCATTACCATCCCTGAAAATGATTTAGAAAACTCCGGAGTAAATAACAGCTTGTCTTTCAAATACAGACACAGCTCATTAATTGCAGTGACTGTTTCACTTCAAACACAATACTGCATGTGGAAGTTAATTCTCTATATAAACAATTAAAAATTAAAGAATCATTACTGTCATTTACTCAGTTCATAAAGGAAACCAGCACTAATGTCAGCAAAGTTTACACCGACTCACAGGATTAAAACCAGAATTAGCCGTTCGTAATATGGTTCGAGTAAACACAATACAACAAAGCCGCTTAAAACACTGCTAATTAATCACTAGCCTTGTTTTGTCTGGCATGTTGGCACACATGGAATAGTCATCAAAGACCAGTGGTGTGATATAGTATGTAAATGTATACATGGAAAAAGGTAAAATCAAGCGTTCAGTATGCCCAAAGGGCATGAATGACCAGATAAAAGTAGACAAAGTGATTAACGGAAAAAATGATTTGCCCGACTTTTTTAAATAGAAAAAGCACGTGTCCTGGACAAGCGACTTGGACATTTTACTTAACCAACTTGAAAAATGTATAGTCTGGGATGTCGGACCATGGGATTTGACCAGCCCTGATTTAGAAACTATACAATTTACTTCCATATATAAATACCTGTTAAATTTCTCAACAGATTTTATCAGCTGGTAACTTAAATTTTAAATAAACAACAAACAATTTCCCCAGGTTCAAGGGCACCTCAAGACAGGAACAAAATGCAAGTATTTGTTTTGCACCATGTTATTTCTCAGTTCACAATATTGTTTAGTGCAATTCTGCAACATGCTCTAAGGAAATATATAGAAATAAATGCACTGCCAAATGCAGAACTTCATAATATCTTCAAATGTTCTCAGAAGTGTTGGAATACAAGTCATTCTGGATGTATGTGCACTGGATTTTTGGATATAAAGAATAATAAGAGCTAACATTCCTACAACCTGCACTTACAGAGATTGTAGCTGAATATCAAAGGTGAACTGCAAGATAATAAAAAAAGTAATCAGAAGAAATTCTGTCCTTACCTGTCCATCTACTAGGGCAGTTAAGGGAAGATAGTCAAACAGATCTGTGAAGTATTTCCATACATTGGCATTTCCATATTTCCTCAAGCATTCATCATAAAACCCATACACTTGTGTGATTTGTCGACTTTCATGGTTTCCTCTAAGAATTGTTATTCTTTCCTTAAATCTAACCTGCAAAGTACAGAAAAATTGTGTGAAATATATTCTTATGAAAGAGTGTACTCAAACTTTAGATACATATAATTCACGTTAAATTTCACGACAAGCTGTAGTATTTCACACAAGCCATTTTAGAATGGTGTCATGCCATAATGTTTTCTTCCCGTGCCTGACCAAGTTTTACCAAGCCTGGCCATTTTGATTATATCGCAATGGGCCTTTTTCTAACAACTTGCCCATTTCTCAGCTGCAAAATGCCCCTTTTCACGTCTCACTAACAAAAAGTTGTGTAAGTGCTCCATATGATTTCTGTGTCTTTATTTATTTGAACCTAATGTGGCAGCACAGCATTTTACATGCCTGTGAGCAGATATGATGAATGAATCCTTCGAACTTGAATTGTCCTTTTCGAGCCTCAATAAGAAGAACAAGTCATTTATGAGCTTCATCTAATTTCTATGATCATAAGTGGCAATGCCTCTGCTGTGCTCAAAGTGGATTAATATCATCTGATGAAGTGTAATGGCAGTAATTATTTACACTGCTCACAGAATTGTGTCTACTCACTGAACAGAGTTTTACATGCCAGAGTAGAAGTACCATATATCCTCGTTTATGAGTCCAACTGCAAACTGCATTGACCCAGATTGTCTGTTACATAATGTCACAAAAGATCTGGGTCTATGCAATTTGTTAGCAGAACAAACAGCACAGACTATGATGCAGGCTCATTATGCTATGGCAGATCAGGATCTTTGCTGTCTGCATTTTGGCTCAACTTATAAGCAAGTATATATGTTAATTAATGGATTATTTTTTTCCAAATTTATTTCACTTTATGGAAGAAGGCATGGTCATGTCAAATTTCTTTATTCTAAACAACTTGTAAATTATTGCTAATTTATCCAAGAAGATACAGCTATAAGGCCTCACCCACCCCATGTGTGTTTCCTATTGCACTGGTTTTAAAATTAGGGTCAGCAGGTATAGTGTATGTAAAAAAAACCCCCAAAAAACCCATTATATATATATATATATATATATATATATATATATATACCCACACACACACAACTCCCTCGATAACTCGCGCCCTGATAACTCGTGAACCCGTTTATAACGCGGGGTCAGGCGTGGATCCCATTTTTTAAACCAGAAAATACCCCATAAATTGATCCCTATTTTTGAAGTTGAAGAACATCCCTCGATAATTCGCGCAGAACGGGGTCCACAAACATAGACCGCACTATAAGCGAGGGTGCGAGTTACCGAGGGACCTCCAAAAGTTGAAAAACTTTGCTTAGATATAGAGAAAACAGCAGGGGGGGGGGTTTTGGGAACTGGGCCGTTTAATGACTGAATACTCATTTTACAATCACGTCGATAATAATTTTTAATAACGTGCTTTTTCTAATAAAGTTGTTCGTTATTCTGTTTAAATAACATTTATTTTCAAAATATCCAATATATGAAAGATCGTTCCACTAGTTTCAACAAACATCACGTGTACGCAAAACATCTGTGTATTACATCACTGCTTTTTGTGTTCTTGTTAGTATACAAAGATGTGATGTCTACGTAACACAATGGTTTTTGTTTTATTTGTTTGTTTTGTCTATGCCTCTGAAAAAGACTCATTAAGAGTCGAAAGCACTCAAGCTAGTTAGATACTAGTTTTGCACTGTTCGTCGTCAGTTTATTGCATTTATATATATATATATATATATATATATATATATATATATATACAGATTGTTTATATTATAATTATACATTCCTATCTCAACATCCAAACTGGAATCTGTCTTTAAGTTGGGTTCAGTTTTACTTTGGGAGGATTTATTTATTTAAATTAGTAACTGGAATCACAAAATGCTCATTAATCACAATTTTTTATTATTGTGAAGTCACTTAGAGACATTTTTTTTGGATTATATCAACGTGATACATCAAGACTGTTAGCACATCAACACTTCCTGGCTATTGGTACATCAGCACATTTAAAATTGGAATTCAATCAGAACACCACTGGAATTCATTTGGAATACTCTATACTTTTGGACTTTTGTTGGAACCTTAAAGCCTATTTGGGATTCAATTCACAAAGCTCTACGTTCTTACTATATACTAAACTTGCTCCAGAATCGAAGTTGAGAAGATTAAGCTCACTCTTTGGCACAACACACTCACCCCCACCTCCTTTTCTTAAGGTCACCTAACATTCATAGCCATATAAATATACGCAACTTAAGTGGTAGAATTGGGTTGACCTAATCTGTCACAGTAAATTACATTTTTGTCATTTTATAAACTATTTGATCCTAACTGAAAACAATGCAAGCCTGATTAAGCAATGCATCACAGTGGGTTTATCGTTGTCATGGAAATAAAGGGAAACAACTTCAGAAATGGCTTATGGTCAATTTTATTTTTTATCGAAGATTAATTTCCATGTAAGAACTAAAAGGCAGTTTCTATTTATTTGCTCTAGATCACAAAGTACTTCTTTTTGTTGCTGCAAGTACAACTTTTGTAGGTACACACAATCAAGCGTCACATGGCATAATGGGAAAACTTACATTTCACAGATGAAAAATATAAGGACAAATTTTTCACATATGAAAATATCAGAATGAAAAATATATGAAAATTATTTTGCCAATAGGCCTCTATATTTTACAATTATATAATAAAAAAATTATATTTCTCATTAAGATCGTATTCTTACTACCATTCTGACTAACTAAAATAAAGTGATAATACATTCATTCACATGATCAATTCAATTTCCACTTCAACAAAAAATTCACTTACACTGCACAAAAAAGAATATATAACATGCACAAAGTTAACCATCACTGCATGCCACGTTCAATAATCTGCTACACTCTTACCAACCCTGTGATGTCCCCCATTTCTGATTAATATGCATACAACTACTAGTAATTACTAAGTGTGAGTAAATTTTTCTTGCCATTGTGATCCAACATGTTTCATGCTGTTTAAACAGCCAACTGCAGCTTCTCTTCCAAGCACAGTGACTTATCATTCGATAAAGTGGGCACTTTCACCATGTGTAGAAGATTGTTACATTGTGTTGTTGAGGATGTATTTTGGTTTATAGGCAAACGTGAAAAATGAGGAAATGTCAACACAGGTGATAAAGGTGTAGCAGATTATGGTCTCCAGGCATTGATGAAACTTGATCTAAGCCAGTAAAATGTGAATGCAGATCAGTGGTCTTTGGTTGTAAGGTGTGGAAATAATAGTGGTGCAAACAATCATCTATTTGGAGTATCTTCATATAGACAATGCTCAAGCCAAACCAGTCAGTGAGGTATGAAATGAGGGTCACAAAGACTTTTTTAAAAACATTAATGGGTAAAAAAAAAAATCCCAAACATAGGTTGCCATGGAAAAGCCAGTGTCCTACATTTGTGATGAGGTGAAGATGCATCCTCTCACCAATTTGCAAGATTCTATGTATGACGGTAGGTATACAGGTGGCAAAATAACTAATTGGTCACAAGAAAAAAAACAAAACACCAATAACCTTATTCAATAAATTATATGTCAGTGGCTCTTGTTATAAGGGTGTTACTAATGGTGATAAATATAATACTGAGAAATAAACTTAAGCGCTATTGGTAGTATGAAAAGGCTTCATAGGGTGGGTGGGTATGGTATAGCTAAATATCATGCATAGATGATGGCAAGTGGAAAATTATAACTTTTAAATTTTATGCACAATAGCTATGACACTGAGAAAGAATTCAGATATTGCACGGTAATTGTCATGTTACATTTGATCAGAGGTTTAAACTAAAAATTCATTAATGCATACAGTACAAAAAAACTAAATTACCAATTATGGTACAACAGATAGATGTACACAGGGGTCACGCTACCTGGCAAAGTTGCCTAAACAATGTAAACTTTGCCTTCTTCTGTTAGGAAGCAAAAACGACTTCGCCCTGTGATTTGTTTTGGAGTGCATTGACTGAAAATACATTTTGAGATGCCCCCTCGCCTTAGCCAAGTTAATTCCAGTATTGTGCTGTAGCGAAATGTATTCATCAGTAGCTAGGCCTATTTTTGATATCAATTACACTGACAAACAAACTCTTGCACATTCACAGGCATGTTGTTTTCATAGCTGATTGACCATTAACCCTTTCCCAAGAAAGTTAGCAACTATCACAGCCCGATTTCCGCACGTTATCCTTTGATGATAAAAGCATACAAATTTGTGTATCGAAAATTTAACAATAGAATGTAAATAGCAATGTGTGTTTTACGACCAGAATCAGTGATCTGGATATTTTAACTGCCTCTTGTACGCTATTTCGTCATAAAACTAGTTTGAAACTTAAGTGAGTCATTAACGGGGAAAAAATTGGCCGACATCGCTATGTCTGGGAAGTAGGCATACCAATTTATTAGATTGTTTTCGTAAATCATCAGGCAAATATATTCAGAAAAATATACAATTGATAGAAAGCAAAGCCTAGGTATTATGTTATTTAAGATTGAACTTTAAAATGCAATTATACAGGTCAGACAGTGCTATGTTGTGGAATTCGCGAGAAGCATTGTTAAGGTCAAAGTGGTTTACTGACTTGACTTTTGTCTGTGAAATTACGGAAAAAAGCAGCGAAGCAGATACATTTTAACCAATGCCTAAACTTGCAGCAAGTAAATAGACAAATAAATAAACCATAAGTTTGCAATCCTATCATTATGGACTGTTGTAATGAAGCTATACAATGCGACTGATTACATTATGAAAACCCCTCCTAAAAACAGATGCACTCACATCTTTGTTGATTCGGTTGGAACAATGGTTTAGCTTATATACCGACTATAAAGGAGCCATGTCTGCAATTTTATGCATTTTAGCGTGTCATGTATGAATAGTTACGGTAATGTTTTACCCGCAACAAAGAAATGAACGGTATAATCTGAAGACACGTGTGCATTGCCCTCATGTACATAGTACAGGGGTTGTTTCAAAAGTTTTAAAAATCTTTGAAAGTGCATTATTGTGAACTTTTAGAAGGTATAAAAAATTTTTTTAAAAAAATTGATTAATGGTAGTTGATTAAGCTTTTTTTACTAACTTGCAATTACAATAATGTGTTACAATGTGGTTTCAATTATTCTCTTTTAGAATCATATGGCCAAAATAACTCAGTGTTCTACTTGAAAATAAAGTATTGCTTAAATTCAATGTTAAATGCAAATATGAAAAATATGAATACTGGGAAACAGAACGTAATTCAGTTAACTAAACACATATATATATCTCGTTTCTTGCTACGCATCCACTTCTCCCTGTTGAGCTCTCATTTCTCCCTGTTCTGTCCAAAAGGAGAAGTCACTTCTCCCTAAAATTCAAGTCTAGCTTGACCCCTGTGTACATAACGATGTGGGAGCAGAAAAGATCAAAATATTCTAGACCATTCATTCTGGGGTTCATCATAACGTTTATCACTGAAAAATGTGTCATTATCATTACAGTTGAACCTGTCTTGAAAGACCACACCTTTTGCCAAAAAATTATGGTCTTTCAAGACAGGTGGTCTCCCATAACAGGTCATAATGCTATATAATCAATCAGTCTGTGATCTGAGAACCTGGTCTCTCAAGACAGGTGGTCTCACATAGCAGTGGTCTTTCAAGACAGGTTTTACTGTATTACCAAAATACATGAATAACTGTGATTATCTTCATCATCACATGTTGCTTATGGTGCATCCTTACCTTTTTTTAAGGAACTACCGGCAAAGCTTCAGGACTGACTATATTACATTTTATTTGCAAACATTACGTGCAGAAGACAGCTCATATTCAATTTCTCCAAGTTTTATACAAAATCCACGTATCCTTACCACAAAATGGATTATTCACAAGTGTTACTGACATTTGTTTTTCACTACATACAGACTCCATATTGCGCTACAATGCATCAAATTCTGCGTTTGATATGGTATGGAATTTTTTCCTGTCAAGTTATTATAACCATTTCTTTGTCATTTATTTGCACTAAGTGTACCAACCTCCACCCACCTGTACTGAATTGTGTATTATCAATAGCCCTTAAAACACAAAATTTAACCAAACTCAGTGACGCATATAATATGATCTACTTTTGTGACGAGGGTATAGTACTCCTCAATATGTGTTCCCTCACAAAGTTACCTGTTTCTCACTGTAACATGAAAAATTTAATTGCCACTGATGATCTTGATGATCTCAAGCAGATACATAGTGTATGCTGGATGCACACATGATAGTGTCCAATAAAGCATGAAAGATGCAGAAACAACAAGATCTATTTTTGTTATGCATGTGACCTTCCAGAATATTCAACTGAAAGGGCAAACTGAGAGATCATTCCTGGTGACCTAAGCAGAGTGAATAAAATACAGTGCTCCTGCTGTTATGAGCTCCCTCTTAACACAGGCCACCTCTGCTGAGCTGTAAATTTGTCATCTTGTCTCAATACAGTGTAGTTTTCCATCACAGAAATGTTGGCTCACATGAGAGGGACCAATTAACATGCCAGTGTCCAAATCAATCCACTTTTTAAAACTCCCAGACAAGCTGTGCATAACTCACTATTGATACAAAACAATCTTTTATCTCTGCAAAGGTCTTAAGTATACACCAACCTTTAAAGCAACTAGAAGAGTGACTGTTTCCACTGAGTAGTATCCTCTGTCTACATAGTCACCCATGAAAAGGTAGTTGGTATCTGGAGACTTGCCACCAATTTTGAATAGCTCCATCAAATCATGAAATTGACCATGGACATCTCCACACACAGTCACAGGACATTTCACCTCCTGGACATTGGATTCTTTTGTGAGAATTTCTTTTGCCTGTCAAGTAAAATGATAAAAACAGAGGTACAAGAATTATTATAAATTTTTAAAATATCATGAACTTGTAAGTTTCAGAAGTTACTCCATATAATAGTTAATTAAAACAAAAATGGATATCACAAGAAACTTCTTTGTTATGCCCAACCATTATTTTGATAAAAAGATGTACATAAAACAAAAACAAAAAAACCCCCCAAACGAACCTAAAACTTTAACAACGAATAGTGTTGAGCGTAATCTAGCTGGAAGTCCTTTGTAGGGACTGATGCTTTACTGGGTGATGCTGATTGTTGAAACTATCTGGCAGTGCTCAAAAAATCTGATAGCCAGATGCACAGGGTATCTCCAAGTTCAAATTGAGCCCCTCCTGCATTCTACGTTCTGAGCTTGTTGAAAAAAATCTTATTTACATGAGAAAGCTTGATCCCACTTACGAAATTAATTTTCAAAATATTGACCCACCACAACACAGCATATCATGCTAAAATCACAAGCTTTACTCCCCAAACCCAATACAGTCATGTTGCAAAAAATATAATTTTTAGTAATCTTTAAAATTAGAACAAAAAATAAACACCTCAGTATATGCCCATTACATGTAGTGTGTATAACCAGTAAGCAGTTATGATAGGAGCTGACGCAGAACTTTTAAGCAGTTTAAATAAAGACAATTAAAAGGCAAAGAGATCAGGTACAAACTACCATTGCAAGGTTTCTTTAACCGACTCAAAATAGCTAGTGGTGCATTTCAAGACTGCAGTGGGTGAGCACCTTGTGCTAATTTGCATAGCAAAAAAGATCATGAAGTGGAACAACCCAATAGATAAATCAAACTGATGGTAGATGCCTGTAGGGGGAGAAAAGCAATTACCTATCATTGCCTTGAATGAGAGTGCTTAAGCCATCTGTATTAATTACTGATAAGTTTGTGAACAGCTGCAATGTTTCAGTGAAGTCAGACTGTACCCCATATATATATCAAAGGGAAAGCATGATTATTTCAGTTGTGGGAATAGTGTTCAAATGTGGTTAAATTTTGAAGGCGATTTAGGAAGCAAAGCAAGCAACAACAAAAATTCATAACCCTTGGTTGACGGAATTTTACTTGGTGAAGCACCTCAGCCAAAAAAAAGGGGGCTAGGGCATTTATTTCTTGGCACATACAGTAAATATACTGACATAGAGCATTTCTGTGTGTGCCATGTCTGTAAAAATAGGAGACAACCTGTATGTAACATATCAGACATGCTCAACTGAACATTCCAATAAGTTAATTGACCTATGTTTTTCAGTATGATTTTAGCCACGAAATAGATTGATAGCTTGACAATAATAAGCACATGCTTTCTTCTTGCACAGCTGATCTGTGCTGTTAAAGCATTACCACCCATACTGGACAGAGATAATAACAAGATTTTATATATGGTGACTGTGGCAGCCATATTGGTTGTCAGATCAGCACCATTTCCATTCATTACCAAACACATATCACTAGAAGTCTTTAAGTGGAAACCCCATGTCAAAACAATCATCCATTCAACAGTAGTAGTGATCCCTAAATTTTCAAAATGGCCCCCCCATGGCAGCCATACTGGATGTCAGATCAGTATCATTTTCACTTAGAACCAACAACATCTATGAAGTCTTTAGAGAAAACCATATGATGATATGACCCTTTCATTGAGCAGCTGCAGTGATAGCAGGACTTTCAAAATGGCTGTCATACAGGGATAAATGCTTCTGTAAAATGTGGTTGCAATCTTCTCAGTAGTCTGGAAGTAGCAATAAACCCGTGCTGTGGATTACAGATGAATGGCCATTGCATATACGATCAGTACAGCAACAAAGTCTTAACATTTAGATCAGTATGTGAAAGTATAGGTATGCATGTATATGCCAAAGGGGTCAACATGTTGAGCTTCAGCTGTGGCAGGTTTGACAGGTGCGTGTGTGGGTGATTTGGATTTTTAATGTAGCTTTAAAAAATTTTCAGTCATATCGCTATGAGGTCTGCAGTGTGGCAGTTTATAGTGATGTCTAGCACTGGGGCATCATGCTGCGGACAGATTAACCTCTTAATGTTGAGCGCTTAGCAAGGGTTTGAACCCATGACCTCCTGCATTTGAGGCAGATGCTCTATTCAATAGACCACAGGAGCAGTGGCAGGCAGGTTTGACAAAAATGTTCAACAGATTACACTGTTCAATAAGGTGCTGTGGAATTTCTGACCAGGAATGAACCTATTCTTTTGATTTCTGTATCCCAAACCAACCCAGCTGATTTTTTACCCTCTAACATTCCATGCTCAAAATGAAGACTATAATAAACACAAATAGGCACTTTATTAGGACCCATCAAAACAACTTTTTTAAACTAATTACTTTCTACTCATGGCCTGAAAATTAGGGTGGTCCAAGGTCTGGGACCCGAGGTAAAAAAATCGGATAGTCTAATGCCCCTCAAAATCTTAATCGGATCCCTCATGCATTCTGAATTGCCCATTGGGCCCATCCCAAAAAATATTTTATCAAACATTTGTGAAATAAACCTTGCTCTTCCATCTAAATGTGGCATTCTTAATTCAAAGTTTTTGAAAGACACTGGCAAGTTATTAACATTCAATATCCTAATGGGGTACCGTATAATGAAGATCATCTACAACTGTATTCAAAACTATAAACTTTGTTAGGATAAAGTGAAGCACATGATCAATGAATGCGAAACAATACTATTTCTTTTCTCCACATTACAGTGGTTACCCACAAATAACATTCACTTGTACAGCAGAAATAACAAATAAGCTGACCATTCATCATGCCGAGTTAGTAATGCTCTGCGGACTAAATATATCAAGCAGTACTTTTGCAGTTGTTTGACAATTAAGCTAAGCTGGGTCATTAGTAACTTACAACTGTTTTTTTTAAATAATTTAGCATGCATTTTAAGGTGAATAAAGGAACACTATATGTTCCAATTGCATTTGATCCTCTTATTCTGCTAACTCCATACACTTTTAGAAAGAGCAAGAGTTTTACCCTTGTTAAAGGTATTTTTAACATTGTGCCTTGCCAGAAATTGAGTTTTGAGTTCAGTGGGTCAGGCAAGTAATCCAAACCATAAGATGCATTGCCAATATGGCAGAAGTAGTACATATAGTTAGTAATGTCACTGTAAAGGTTCACAGATGTTACACTGCAAAAGTAGGTCAACTTTTGGACCAAATGACACACAATATAACAATTTCAGAACTTTTCAATCACAAGTTATCTAATTTTAATAGTCCTGATCACCCGCTTAAGAGAAATAAACTTCTGGGCTGCTCCTCTGGCGACTGTTGGTGCCAATCTATAGACTTATGAACACATATTAACCCCTTCTGGAGTATTGTTAAATACTGTCTTAACTTTTAATTTACCTCTCAATTTTGCAGGTACAACAATGCATGCAACTGACACAATAATAACACGTTTCTATTCTTTTGCTTTGCCTGGGTTATGTTTTTGTTTGGAGTAAATCAATGCTAGTTGTATTCTAATGTACAATCGGGGATGATTTAACCCAAATATGGGGTTACATATACATGTTTTTGCTGTCTTTTTAATGCACTTGAAGAAATGTAGGAATATCGTAACAATTACTAGGTTGAGGTACTGTAAAAAATGTTTAACTTATTGACATGTTTGAAATTCCTCTTTGTTGACCACAAAAATGCTGATCTCCAAATGTCAGAAATCCATTACTACATACTACTTTTAAATTTCAACTTTGATTAGCTCCTGACACAATACCTATAGATTTGGAGGGGGAGGGGGAATATGTAATACTGAGACCCTGGTAAATCCAAACAAGCTAATATTACTAGTTAAAAATGTGCATTTCAAATTACTTTAAGCATAGCTACTATAGTCTGAATATACCTCCCCGTCTGTTTGTACCCCCCCTACCGATTTCAATAATGGAAAGCTTTAATGTGATAAAAAGTGCACAGAACTTAAGTCTGTTTATTCATTGTTTTATAATTTCTAACCTGAATGTGACCAGAGTGGCACTAACACTGGCATCTCTGCACCCTTCATGCTTAACAGACTTTTGATACTAACACGAGGCCATGTTGCATACACTATGGTCAAGTTCATTTCCTCACAATATTATGACATAGTTCATCCTATTTGGTAACTGCTGGATAATTCTGTAAATTACCATAATGTTGAGAACTTAGAGTTATATCCATTTGCACACATGTACAGAGAAATTACAATGTTTGATAAACCCACATGAAAGGCAAATGGACTTGTCCAGGAACTGGAATGATTGGCAAACAGGGTTGTCTTTCACATTGAAAACTTATGTTTGGAATGAAACGCACAGATGATATTGGTGTTTGGATCCCACCTGGGCATAATCAGGTTTGAAATTACAAATAAATAAAAGAACAAAGTTCTGTGCATTTTTTACCTCCTTTGTGCTTTTGTTTCTTTTTTTTAAATCAGGTGGGGGGTGGTGTACAAATGGGGAGGTATATTCGGATTATAATAGATAGTAGATGACTGAATTTTCAGTTTGCATTTATTATTTATTTTCACCCTCTCGTAATATTATTGTCAATAGGCTGCAGTAAACATTCACATGTCCGACCTAGCTGCTGGACTGGTCTTTGCTTATGTAGACCTGGGCAGTCCCCTACTGGTTCTGGAACAATGAGTCAAAAGTGAATTTATCATGATATGCCATTCATTTTTTCCAAGAACTATCAAAATTTGGAGCAGCATGCCAGATAGACCAGCATGTAGGAAAGCAGTATCACCCCAAGGCAAGAACAACCACTGGAAACTTTCTAACAAGAAGTATATCACATGGAACTGACTAATGCTTTTAGACAGAACTGCGGTTAGGTCTGGCTGTCACGGCAGAATTTGAGAGACAGACGTGTTAGAAATTCGAGACTCGCAACTGTTGTAGAAATTGTTTTAGTGCTTGTAAATGCATTGGAAACAAGGGTAAAAGAAAATATTTTCTCTAATCCAAATGTAAATTGTGCACGTTATGAATTATTGTCTAAAGTTATATATGTGCCTGCATGTATTTATGTCTATGTATTAATTCATCTAATTTGAAGTTGTGTTAAGTATTAACATGTACGTAATTATGCATGAATATATGTACATACACTTGTATGTATATGTATATGCCCGCTATTTAATATCACTGTAAATATTATTAAACATCGCTGAAAATACTGCTATTAATAACAATAATAATAACAAATAGTATGTATGCATGTATTATTATTATTTAGCATATCTTTACAACTCATTACAGTTATGATTTTTTAAAAAATTTATCATTTTCTCAGTCTCGAACTTCTGACATGTCTGTCTCTGCCTCTCTCTGTCTCTCAAAATTCTGTTGTGACGGCCAGACCTAACCGCAGTTCCATCCAAAGCATTAGTCAGTTCTGTGTGATATACTCCTCGTTAGAAGGTTTCCAGTGGTTGTTCTTGCCTTGGGGTGATGCTGCTTTCCACGCATGCGTCAGCAATTTAAAAAAAAGGTCATTCATAGATTTATACATAGGTGTTCTGTTCTGACAGGGATTACTACTAAAAAGTGAGTGCTCTGAAGGATTTAACGTCATGGGTCAAAAGAGGAGGGCTTTTGTTACCATCTGCATACAAAGGAAATTTATTAATTACTAGCGAGCGTCCGACATGTCAGACCTGATGGGGAGGTTAACACAGTGTAAAACTTCAGTATGGATTACTGCCCGACAACGATGGACTCCTATGTCAGAAGAAAAAGCAGAGACCTACTTGTTGGTCTACATGCCAGAAAGATGCGTTCTACCAGCACACTAGAGAAATCGAAAACCGCACAGTGACTAATAAATTGCATTAGTCCCCACCCCACCCACAATGCGACTCTCTATCCAGTATAATATAGATAGATACACAGGTTGGTAAAGGGGGAGGGGGGCGCCAAATGCTATTAACGGTTTTGGGGGTTGTGGGAACAAAAATAAGCCACAAACTTTTGTTTTACTTTTATAGTATGAATATACTTATGACGAAATTCGTGTTCTTCAAAGCCTGTGTTATGCAATTAACTGTTCTTCAAACCATTACAAACCTTGTCGCATAATGTTTTCACTTGATTTTCTGTCAGTTGCTTGCATTCATTCAACTGCTCTATCCACTGTTCAAGTTCTTTCGCCGCCGCCCTGTCTTCAGTCATTTTTCTCTTTACTTGATTATTAACCTCTGCTTTTCCTTTTTGCTTCGCCAACTTTGATGGAAATGAGTTTTTTACGACCAAGTCTGAGTAACTAGGTCGTCGTACAAATGACTGCCGGACAAAATGGCCGACTATATTCAGAAAATGCAACGTGACGTCATCGGAAATATCCGTACATACAGGTTACAGTTCAAAATTTGTTTTCAATTAGCAAGAAGCAGATACTGTTGTTTGCAGTTAAGACAATAGTAGAATATTCACAACAAAATATATAATATAAAACAATGAGCAAGAATGCAAAATATGATATAGTATGCTTCTATTGCCAATAATTTATTCTTTTCCTCCGGATGAAAAGTTGCTTGTGGCGCCATCGTGTAGTCCATAATCGAACTCGATTACCGGAAATGATAACTCTACCTCTTTTTCGTTGGTGCCGGAAATTGATGGCCGCCTGAAAATTACTGGTGGTCTGTAATCGACATTCATCCTTGTTTGAACAACTAAAACCGAAAAGATGGCGACAGAACAGATGACTTTAAGGGCCACTCTAGAGGGACATGGTGGCTGGGTGACACAGATTGCAACAACACCTCAATATCCAGATATGATTTTGTCGGCTTCCAGAGGTATCCATGCTTTTTGGGACTCTTTTTGTCAATTCTCAGCGCAATGTGCCTAGTGATATAACAGTCATTGTGTTAAAATTTTGGTATATTATGTGTACGATATTTTTGGGGTTTTTTGTCGTTGTTTCTTTTGTTCGCTTTGATAAGTTTGATAGTCATTGTCCAGCGGTTACTGGGTCAGCTGTGACGGTTCCAGCACTACTGTTTTCGAGATTTACATTAATATTAAAGAAGATGAACACGTACCTTAATGAAGATTTTGGAAATATATATCGATTGAAAGCTAAAACAAGAGATATTGTTTTTTCGTGCTACGGAGTTGACCATTATTAATGCACAATTCATTAAAAGTGGGTGGGGGAAGGAACACTCTCAAGAAATGGCTACAAATTATGGTAATAGTTATGTCCCATTTCTTGCAGTAAAGTATCCGCCAACATTTACCAGTGAGTGTGAGAAAAACTGACTTGTATTTTTAAAAAATTCCATGTCTTTTTATCCATGAACTTGGATGTGTACTGCAATATGGAGTCTAGTGGAAATGAAATGCCACTGATGCATATGAATACAGGTGATGCTCGATTTAGACCAATTTGATTTATGTGGAATAAAGGTTCAGTTTGCACTACTGTGCCTGTTTTTATGCCATCACTTGCACTAAGTGCTGTGACGCACATGCAGCTTGTGTACTTGTCCTACAAAGCAAGACATTGATGTTTGTTTTGGGGGTGGGAGTGGCCACCTTACTGCCCAAATAACACTGTTGTGAAATCGGCTAAAAGGATAAGTATCTTGAACAAAACAAAGCTAACCAAACACTGTCTTCTGTATTATTATATTTTTATTCGTTTTGTTAAACAAACATACTTAATCCGATTTTGGCATTCCTAGTTCCCATCACATTCCGTCCAACTAAAATGTAGGTCATCAGAACTTGAAAACACATCCATTTGTTTCTTTCAGAATTTGAATTTATTTGATAAAGAAATCAGAGTAAATAAAGTCAGACTATAGCAATATGACTTTAATTTGTTGAAGAGTGTCGACATCTAAGGATATTGCGCTACACTTAGTTTAACATTCACGATTGGTGACAATCGTTAACATCCAATAGAACTGAACAAAGTACCTTCTTAATTATGCTACTTTTCAAAGCCTTGAAATTTGGCATTTTAAATTCATTTGCACCCTCAAAAATTATTTTCAACCATTTTTGTCCTACAGTCCAATGAAGATTGGTATGATAGGTTTATTGATGGTCTTACTTATTATTGTTGCAGATTTCTAGTGTTTTAATTGGGGTTTTGTTGTTGTTTCTATAACTTGTCAGTCCAGATGTGGTTTATCTTTTTACTTATAATTACTATTTAATAACACTGCACATCTGGGAGTTGCTTTATAGTATTGAAAATTGCTGTCGCTGTTGTTTGAGCTGCACTTCATATGGTCTGTTTTGTTCAAATTTCATGTGACTGCCTGTATTGTGGTGAATTGATTGATCATAAAGATGCAAGGAATCTGTGCTTTGCAAATGGTTGGACAATGTTTTATAGATAATGTGCAGTGCTCAAAAACATTTTTTTTTTTTTTGTTAGACACAGGCTCAGGGCTGGTGACTACGCAAAAAAGTCGCAAGCCCTGTCTCAAATTCCACAGTCGTGGATTCCAATTTCCATATGCCCGAAATCACCTCATTTTATATTGGTATTTGTCACAAAATGTGAATGGTTGCTACACTTCAGATATGAAATGATAAAAACAAAATCATATTAAATTGACTAGAGTCTTTATTAGGATCTAAAAAAAATTGATGCAAAGGCAATGTTTTCCTTCAAGTCCTTAGGTCAGCTTTTGTCGTGATTTCTCTAACAATGACCTTACTCGGTGGATCAACAGATTTATGCTCAGCATCTGAAGCATATCTTCATTTATAATTTCTGTTTGTTTTTGTTGTTCATAGGTGCTGATTAATGTTTATCCATTATTTCAGTACACTAGTGTAAGCACGAGGAAGGGAAAGCTGAATTGTTTTTCATTACACTTGAAACAGCTTGAACAATGCAGTAGCAGTGAAACAAGACCATAAAAAATACATAGCTCAAATGGTTTTGCTGAAATCATTTTTAGTCTGGGTTTTCTTTTATCTCCGCTTTGGCAAAGCATGGTTGATTTTTAGTAAACGACTCGGACAACAAACACGACCACATTTAATCTCTTTATTACTTCTAATACCTTAAAAACACCTGGCATCCATGCTAACCTCAGTTGCATTATGCAGCCACGCATCATTGAACCGGCTAGCTGAAAATAACATTCCTTTTGTTCATGTATGCAGCAGAACATCAGTGGTATTCATAGAGCTAAAATGTTAATAGATTGCATGCTGAGTTGGGATGTTGCATTTGCAACAAAAAAATTGTTAATATTGACAAATCTTTAAATTATTGCAATGTTAGAAATCAGCCCTGGTTGGTATGATTGGGAAATTCTTGTCATTCAGCCTAACACACAATGCCATGTGTCAGTAATGTAAAAAGAAAGAAAAAAAAAAAATTTAACCAAAGGGAATTCTTTTGGTTTGCATAGATAGTGATAAATGCATTTTCAGCCCTGTTTCAGCCAAAATTGCATAAACAACATGACCAGTTGCACTTGACAACCCCCAAGTTTGTCAATGCACATGTGAACCAGATGTTGACATCTTGGTGCTCCAGTGTTGTTATGAAAATGTGATAATGAAATGGCACTAGACTTGAAATGGTATACAGGGTTCCCACACTACCGGGAGAAATGATAATTCCTTGAAAAATCCTTGAATTTTTAAAATATTGATGAAAGTCAGGAAAAACCTGGGAATTTTCCGCCACCAATTGACGCCCGAAACAGTTGGGTAGTCGAGTCGTAACTGAACTGATCCTGAGTTAAATTTATTGAGTTCTGACCAGAATATTTCGAGGTTGCAGTATGGATCTTTTGCCGTACACGTGTGTTGAGTCAATCCAAACAATTAGTGCATTAGATTCATCTAGTAGATATTTTCCAAAGTCTGCTCAGTATCCGTATTTTTCCTTACTTGGAAGGTATGAAAACCACTCTAGCATCACAAGAGGCCAACATGGTGGCGGTAAAGCTTACCAGATGGTCTTTGTTAAATCGAGTCATACCTGCATGAAATCGATATGAAAATTATTTACTTTCTCAGAAATTGAGATTATTACAATCCTTATGTCTTTAATCTGCTGAAAGACAAGACAAAACTATGACGTTCATGAAATTTGACCAGGTACTATGATTTGCATTGCTAGTCGCATGAGTACACAAATCTCACAACCCACATTTTCAAATGTTATAGAAAAAAATTAAACCTTAAATAAAAGTTGTATACTGGTTGTAATAAAAACGAAAGAACACAAAATTCTTTACATTATTCCGTGAACAACTACCGGGGTTTTGTTGTTTCACATGATTGATGAATCTGATTGGTGATCACGTGATCGGTTGATGAATCTGACTGGCCAGATTGCTGTGACAACGACGGGTTTCTTGTTGTTCTTGAAATAAATATGTTGAGAATTGCATGTTCTTTCTGGTTTTTACAAAAGGTATCTGACTTTCATTTAATATAATTTAATTTTTGTACAGCAGCATTAAAATGGAGCTTGTTGTTGATATCGCGTGATTATTGGACTTCCCATGTAGTTTGAGCTTTGTGAAGTCATGTGACTAGTAATGCAAATGGCGAGTACAGGGTCAGGTTTCATCTATACTGTAGTTGGGTCTGGTCTGTCAGCGGATTAAAGACAAAGAATGTAGTACTTGCCATTTCTGGGAAAATAAATCATTCTCCTATTGATTTCATGAAGGTACAAGTCATTATGACGTCGTTTAAATTTGCTAGATCTGCTGGTAAGCGACTACCATATGCCACTACCGCATGGTGGCGGCAAATTCTAAATTTTCAATATGCAATTGCTTTGACCCCAACCTAAATGTCCAAATGTGAAAAATGGGGTGGAATATTTGGAGGAAACCCGATTAGAAAACGGACTGCTATTCGTTTTAAGCCAAATTTATTATCCAAAAATGTTGAATCTCTGAGCTGAACGTTGGTGCAGAACTATTACACAGAGAGATGTAGCTTGAAACATTGGTTGCAGATCTTGAATAGAATGCTGGAGAAATGAGAAATTGTTGTTTTATATTTTAAAAAACGATAGGACCCCCTGTATCAATAAAGGTTTGGGGACTGGTTTATCAAATCACAAGAAGACAAGTTGATTCTACAGAAAATTCAGTCCTTGTTTAAACCGCAATGTGTAATTTTGACGGTCTTTTGTCAAAATTTAAATCAACCCTTTTGTCAAAATTTTTTAAGGATTGATTTTTGATCAGATTGTCTTAAGGAGTGTAGGTTGTTTGAAAAATCTTGTTTGGGAGTTTATTGGAACACATAAATCAGGGTTGAACTTTTTTTGTTACAAGATCAGATACTTATACTCTGCTTTTACTGTTTTGTTTTTGCATACTGTGATAGGAAATGTTTAGTTCGTATAACATGCATATATATTAATGTAGAATTTTTTAGAATTAAAGGTTTGAAAGGATACAAAACTAATTTATGTTCATTATTTTGTTTTCACATAGCAGCATAATGCAGGTCAGCAAAGTAAAGTCAGATTGTTTTCTGTACATTGAAATGACTTTACATGCCAAATTGTAGGAATATAGTCAAACTTGTTTCGTGTGATACGTTTTTGGTTTTGTACATCATCTTTTCTGACTTAGATGCTTTGGAGAGTCTTGAAAGAGAAACATCTTTAGATTTAGAAAATGAATATTTTATGATCTAAAATGTATTTTAATTCATTCAGTAATGGACATATGTGAACCTTGAAAAAATTTCATCCAGGAAAAACCCTGGAAATGACCTGGAAATTTATCTTTAGAAAAGCGTGGGAACCATGGGTATATCTTCCGTTTAAAACCAGATTGTAGCCAGAATTTTTTCTTACTATTTCAGACAAAACATTGATTCAGTGGCGCCTTACACGAGATGAAACCAACTTTGGTGTTGCGCATATGCTACTGAAGGGCCATGGACATTTTGTGTCTGATGTTGTGATGTCTTCTGATGGACAATTTGCACTCTCTGGTTCTTGGGATTCAACCTTGCGTCTATGGGATCTTAGCACGTTTGTATACAAAGGCATTCTTTTTAGACCATTTACACTGTCCCAGTTGTGATAAAAATATTTATTGAACTTTATTTGTTTCAGTATTTTCTCATATCTGATAGTTGCCCATCTCCCTATTTTTATTATGTTATTGAAAGCTATACAAATCTTGGATGATTGATGCCTGACTAGGGTCCTGAATAATTAAAAAAAAATTGTGAATGTCGCTTCTGAACTCGCGCGGAAGCGAGAATACTGAGGCTATTACGTCATTTTGTCACGCAATGCCCTCCTGGAAACATCTTTACTAATTTGCATACGCACATCCACAAATAAAAACAAAGAACACAGCAAGTAATTTGCATATCTTTGTCATAAACAGCGGGAGGTACATCCATGGTCGGAATTACCCTACTGGTTGGAATATGACCATGTTAAACATAGGCTTTGCTTTCTATGAATTGTATATTTTTCTGTATATATTTGCTTGATGATCTATGAAAACAGACAATCTAATAAACTGGTACTTCCCAGACAACGATGTTCGCCATTTTTTCCCTGTTCCTGGTACACTTAGAGTTTCGAACTAATTTTATGACGAAAAAATGTTCAAGAGGCAGTTAAAATATCCAGATCACCAATTTTATTCTTAAAACACAAATTGATATATTCATACTATTGTTAATGTTTTGAAACACAAGTTTGTATGTTTTTATCATCGAAGGATAACATGCGTAAATCTGGTAGTGGCCTTAGTTGCAAACTCGTGAAATGGTTAATGGTCAGTCAGCTATCAAAACACATGCCTGTGAATGTGCAAGAGTTTGTCAGCGTAATTGATATCAAAACTAGGCCTAGCTGCTGATGGCTTGAAGAATACCTTTCGCTACAACACGATACTAGAATAAACCTGCCTAAGGCAAGGGGGCATCTCAACAGGTATGAGTTGTCAATGTACCTCTAAAAAACAAATCACAGGGCGAAGTCGTTTTCGCTTTCCTGGCAGAAGAAGGCGAAGTTTACATTTTTTAGGTGACTTAATTGCCCACTTCGCCTGGTATTGTGACCCCTGTAAATTATGCTTTACGCGTAAACGTATCTGGATTACGCACTTTCAGTATATCACCCTTCCCGAAAAAAATCAGTCATTTGTTTTCTCATTTTTATTAACATCCCATTAATCCCACATACCGTATTCTAGAAAAGACAGCTTCTGGGTAACTACGATATAAGAGTACACTTGTCCGTAAATGTGCATGCATTTTCCTGACAGTATTATGTTCTATTTATAGTGGCTGTTCTATTTCCAAGAAATATGCTGGTTTCTACTTTCAAACTTTTGACCTCTGATTCTATTTATAGCAGATGTATGGCTTAGTTAGGATTGAACAGACTGGTTTTCTAATTTTTAATCTTTACTCGCAGATTCTTTGATTTAATTCCTGTTTGGTACAGAACCAGTCTGCAGCGTTTTATCTACAAATGTCTTCATGTTAGTCATTTGACTCATCAAGGCAAAAACAGCGAGTCAAAATCCAAAACCTATGAGTCTTATTCACGCTGATGATCAGTTTTCAGTAGTTTTTAAAAAATAATTATATTGTTTAAATACACAACCAAAATATTAGTTGGACTGAAGCCAATAAGGCAATTCCCTTGCCAGAAGCATCTGAACATTCTCTATTTGTTAAAAATCTTGTTGATGGTTTCATGTCATCAGAAATAATCTGAGCATATATGACAAGGCGTTTGTTGGTGTCTATGTCAGTGCTTTCATCTGCCATTGCTGTCACAAATGACGAATTTTGCAGGTCACGTACAAGACTGTCCTCAACAACGTTTGATAGGCTTTCCAGTAACTCTGAACAGGAAGTAGCTGAGTCATACTGATTGGCAGAATTCTTCTAAATGCCAATGGCATCAATTTCTTCAGTTGTTAAGAGATTTGCATTTTAAAAAAGAGATGTCTTCTACACTCAGCCAGTGTACACACTTAAGTAGCACTTTCGCTGCTATGTCTTGTTTGGAAGAATGTTTTTGTAAAACTGCATTCAAATCTGCCTAGTGTTGTGGACCTTCAATCAGCAGTTTGTGTTTTGGCAACCCAGCATGCCTTGCCAGTGTACTTTTCTGAAAGTTATTGTTTTTTGCACATTGGTCATGGAGGTTTTTTTTTTTAGCCTTTGTACATATATGGCAAAACATAAAGGCATCTTCACTGTCACGTTCTTCACTCAACTCAACTTCTTTTGTGTTTTCAATTATTGCTGTACAAATTACATTTTATCTTATGAGTAACCGTTACCTCGTTTTTGGATGATGAAGGCTCCACTGGTTTGATAACAATATTGTTATCAGTCGGTCATAAATGCAGTCCAAAGGATAATTTCGTTTGTTTCAGATCTATTCTAATTTTTTGCCTTGGATGCCATTTTCAGTCGAATGCTGACAGTATCTTGGAACAACAGAATGCATACAATTGAGTGAATGGAAATTGTTGCTTTGTTGCATGACAAAGATGCGCATAAAATAATAGTTTCTTGTGAGAATCACTTTAAAATCACATGTTTATTTTCTGCCTCTTTCTTGGGTGGGTGATTATATGGTTCTAACATCCTGTTGCTACAAATGATGTGACAGTTACAGGTCATATAAGGTCAGCTCCAGGCTCTACACTCAGTTGTAACCCTATGTATTATGATAACATTAGCGTAAGAAACTGATGTGCGTGAGTTTTCCCTGTTTAGGACAGCTGTAATCTAGTCATTAAGGTAGTTAGACCAAACCTTAATTTTGTGTTAATCAGCAACACCATGGTTCCCATGCTTTTTTAAAGAAAAATTTCCAGGTCTTTTCCAGGTTTTTTCCAGGATGAAATTCAGTTTTTCAGGGTTCATTTATGACCAATACTAAATGGAATTAAAGAAATTTCAGCTTAGAAAATGTGTATTATTCAAATTAAAAGCTGTTTCTATTTTAAGACTTTTCCATAATATCTAAATCAGACAAATAACCATGTACCAAACCACAAACTTTTCACAAGAAACAGGTATTACTTCTGAAAATCATAAAAATTCTAATGTTAAGCCATTTCAATGTATAGACTAAAAATGCACTGCATAATGTTGGTATGGGAAAACTAACAGAATGAACATATGAAACTAGTTTTGTTTTCAAGCTTTTAATTCTCAAGTAATTAGTACCACTTTAAAACTGTGTGCATGGCATTACAACAAATGCAAAATTCAATATCAAGTTATATGCCCATTTTGGCTCATTGTGAATCCCTGTAAAATGTTGACAGAGAAGATGTTTTGATAACATGCATGCATCTTTTATATGAGAAAGCAATTCCCTCAAGTTCATGTTCAACTTGACCAAGCTAGAACTCTGCTGGGGATTATAACCAAACAGTCTTACATGTTATTAAGCAAATGCACTTTTTCATTTAAATCTTTCTTTACAAAGTCTAGTTCCTCCTCTTTGTCTTTTGCTCTTCTACGCAGAGTATTGGCTTTTGTTATGTGAGCAAAGCTACGTAATTCTTCAGCTTTATATGAAGCTTTGTTTGCATCGGTCAACAGCAACCTAATGTCCGATTCCAGCATTTTGATCTTTTTTCTCACTGTTCCAACTTCTTCTTCCATGAGTTTTCTCTTCATACATTTCTTTTCTCTTTCCTTCTCTGTCTTTTGAGCTTCTAAATGAGTGTGGTACTTTTGCCTAGCATTCTGGGCAGACTGTAGGAGTTCCTTTGACACCACTAATCTCTTCAAACCTCCAACACTCTTTATATGGTCCTTTATTACTCTGTGTGCAGTCAAGCTATTTTCTGAAAGATTTTGTGTACCAACTTCTTTGTTCACAGAAAATCCACATTCTACACTAGCCTGGCCATGCGACAAAATTAGAAGCACACGGACTACATTCTATACCTTACTGTACATCTCCTTGCCTGTCATACTGTTATAAAACAGCTCATCTACCCTGTCTTCAGTTTTTCTAAATTCCTTGAACTCTGACAGATGCCATGCCTCTTGTACATATTTATTATACTCCTCTTTTATTCGATCACACTCATTTATATCAACTCTTTGACATGAGTGAATGTTCAGTACCCATCTGAATTTATCTATACAATGATCTTGGCCTTTGCATATCAGATGACAAACTTCTAACTAAGGTGTAGGCTAGTGGGGTCTTTTCTTTCATTTTATGTACAAATGTACAAACCAATTCTTTACACTCTGTCCTAAAAGAAAGAATGGCCTTCTCATTTGCTTCTTTTTCTGCTAGTAACTTCTTTACTTCCATATCTGCAACAAATCCTATATCAACATGCTGATACCCTTTGTGGTTCTTTTTGTCTGTAACATCAACATTACAGAGTTTGTTTGGTGAGGAAGCTGTCTCCAATACACTGTTTCACAAATCTCTCCATTGTTGTTCTCATTAAACCCTCCAAGTCATTTGCAAGAAAAGGTATCATAGGTTTATCAGTTTGACAACACTTTAAAAAAGTTTTCTACAGGTTTTGTTACAGACACAATGACTGCTAGTTTTGCTATTGCAAACTTATCTTTGATCCATTCTCTTACTGTATTGAAAGATTTAGTTCCAGGATCTTTGTTTTCTTTCTTCTCAACACTCTCTACATACTGCTTAACATATGGGTAGATTTCCATTGCACGCTCACAAAATTTCACATTCTCTATCCAACGGTGTGCACAAAAAGGCAATGGATATAAATTCTGCTTGGTGACAGATTCATAGTCATTTCTCCTAGCTGGTACATCATCCCAGAGCATGTACAGTGCTGATAGCTTATGGGATACATCCCACCCAGTCTTAGAGATTCCAGCTCTGAATGCATTGTGTATTGTATGAAGGCCACATGAGCCCATGTTAAGCAGTTTACTGCAGTATTCCAGCTCCAATTTCTTTTGCAATTTATTGAATGCAGCCCAGTTAACATTAGGTCCGTCCTTTGTCAATTGAATTAGATTCTTAAATCCAATTTTATTCTCCACACTTTTCTCAAAACTTTGCACAAGATCAACAGCTGCTGCATGACCTAGAGAATCTGATGTGTAATACCTGTTTTGCACATGATCACTCTCCCAGAATCGAAATAAAATATCCAATTGTTTTTTCTGTAATTCTCTGTTCAAGGACTCATCAAAAAGCATCACAAATGGTTCATCTTTTACTTTCATTTCCAAAAGAGCACTTAAGTATGGTGCAATTCCAAAACATGTGATATACATAGATTTTGTCTCTCCACAACTCATACTCTTGGCAATGACAGAGTCTGGAAACATCTGCTGAAACATGTATGATGTTTCTTCATTTGATGAAAATGAATAACTAGAAGCTACAGTTTTTAAACACCACCACACTTCCGCATTAAGAGTCTCAGATTTAGTGATGTATGATGAAAGTGATACTGTAGACTGTGATGGTGACTTTGTAGTATCTGAAGGTATGGTTGCTGTCACAGCAGATGTGGTGGCTGGCATAGTGGTGTGAATCTGAGGTGGATGCATGAAGACTTGGATGTTTCCTTCTGAATGTAACCTGTCTGCCTCCTTATGTTTCTTTCCTTTTGAATGAGAAGTCAGAGCAGTCTTACCCATTGATGTTAAATCAATGGACTTGTTACACAGTTGGCACAATGCTGCATGTGAGTTACTTTTATCCTTTATAATCCAGGACTTGAATCCATCATCAGTCAGCCACTGGTCATGAAATTTACACCCAGGCATGATCTGAAAACAAATGAATTCCTTAACATGTACCATTTGCAACAGAGATATCTACATACATTTGATTCCCCAAAATCAGAATGAAACTACCAAATTATTGATTATTTTTACATAATTTTATTTGCTTTACAAAATGTATCTTATACAAAATCAAGTTTTAATCCTGCATTAATCTGTGCCAATAAATAAAAAAAAAATGAAACACCCCCCCACCAAAAACGAAAAACAAGTATATTTTTCAACCATACTAAGCACATTTAGTGGATTTGGTTAAAATTCATCACTTGAAAAAGAAAAGGACTAAATTATAAAAGTGTTCATTAAAACTGACAAAAAAAACCCATTCAGATGTATATACCATCTTAAGAGACTGAATTGTCTGAGAAATCCACTTGTGTCTGCTTGTAATCCGATAAAGCAGCCCCCAAACGTCTACTGATTACTCACAGGGACTGCAAACTATTTTAGAATCGATGCAGGTATTTCAAGCTACACCTCAAACTTAATAAGAATTAAGCGCCAATGTTTACCTTGGACATTCAACACTGGAGACCTACATCAGTTTGATGAACTACACTACCTATATATTATCCAACATTGCCGCCCAACTAGTCTACGAATGCGTCCACTTAACATGCAACTGAAATGCACTGAATGGAATGCTGCCCTCTAATTGGTCCACCAAAATGAGATTATCAGTTGATAACAGTATTTCATTTGGGTCAACCATTAACTTGGCAGATTTATACATATTTAGCAATGTTCTGCAAGAGCCAAGTAACATTCACCGCAAAGGCTACTCAGTAGCTGTGTCCGAGGTTACTACTGACAATAATGGTTAATGCCACATTCCCTTTGCTAAGCACCAAATGATAAGCTTTAACAAGACATTTTCGGTAATTTTATACATCAGAACGAACAATGCAGAGCTGTTTCATTTATCTCATAAACTTAACGTAATCATGTATCACAGTCATGATGCGGGCGTGTTGAGATGCTAGACTGGTCTTCAGGTCTTCTACACAATAAAAAGATACCGATATGGACTGGTCTGTTGAACAACCAATGTAACAGAAAAATCCAATCGACCGAGTGCTTGGATTGACCAAACATATATGTTAGGGCAAGCACCTAAATGATCCATACTGCAACCTTCGAAATTTCCGGTACTGTAAGAACTCAAAAATTTTAATTCAAGATCAGTTCAGTTACAACTTAATTATGTATTTTTTCTGTCATCATTTGGCGACTTAAAAATTTCCGGTTATTTCCCAACTTTTATCAATATTTGAAAAATTAAAGGACTTTTCCCGGTCGGGAAAATATATATCATTTCTCCCGACTTTTTTCCCGATTTCCCGGTAGCATGGGAACCTTGAAACACATAATATTGGGGTGCGTCAATTTAAGTACAATCAGTGATTTTTAGACTGAACCTTTGTTTCTTGTTAATCAGCAAAACATAACATTTGGGGTGCGCCAATTTATGTACTGGCGACGATTTTTGTGCGTCAAATCGGAAAAGTCTGCGTATCTGACACATGACGTATGGGTAGATAAAACACTGGTCTGTAGGATATTGGCGCTAAAAGTCAGAGATGCATGTGCTAGAGCAAAAATGTTTTTCAAATAATTTCACAGATGGATTAAATAAAGATGAAAAACCAATTCAGAGATGAATACATAACACAGCGTTCCATTCTTGGGCAGATTCACACCCATTGCAGGCTGTGTGGAAAGGATTTTAATATTATTCATAGTGGTAAATTTGATGTGGAGTAACACTTGAAAACTAAAGAAATCTTGAATTATACTAACTCCAGTACTAAGGTAACTTCTTTTTTTTACAGCAAAACTCAATTATGGACACGAATGTTATAAATTGTTATGTGTAGGCTTGTACAAAGGTAACAAAAGAAAAGAGTGAAGCCAACAAGCTTTGTAAATTTTAACAAAATAATTTATTTCCCTATAAAACAAGATAAAAATATGAAATAGGACTTACGGTTTGTGAATCCAAAATTTAATCCTAGAATTGAAAAATATAAGTCCTGTCACTAAACAGTTCTAATTGAATCCAGGTTTGAATCTTGATGAAGTTCCAGTATGGAAGGCGATGATGTCAGATGAAGTTGTTGTACAGAAGACAACAGTTCCTCGTTCAATCACAGTTTATAATGTTCTGTTTAGAATTCCAGAATAAATTTTCTCTGAATGTCTTTGTCCCAGAACTTTTATAAAGAAGAGCACTTGCATAGTTTTCTAGAGAATAAATTATTAATTCCAAAAAATAGATAAACTTCAGAACAAGCTGGCATCAACATTAGAAACACCTTGAGCTCTGAGGTGTAGGAATACGACTGGATAGATCTACTAGCAAATGGCTGTTTTAAGCTGCAATTTTAGATCACATGGTGGCTCATGTGATGGGCTACGTGATCACTAATTTGAACAGCACAGTAAAAAAAAATGCCAATTATCACGTAGGCAAGAATAGCCCCATCTAAGAATCAGATTCCCACACTGGAAATAAATTAAAAAGGAAAGGCTGTTTACAACTCAGCTAACACGTGGGCCGAACATGACCTTGGTAATAGCCAATCATTTTCATGTAGTGTTTACAAAATGTCTCAACCAATGTGAGCTAAAAATACTGATAATGTAAGACCTTTTACATTCAAATCGGGTCAAAACAGAGAAGTGATTTTTCAAAAATAGTCAAATCCCGTGAAAATTATCATTATACTAAAATGTAATGAAACAAAAATAAAATAAAAAAAGAATTTAAAACTAACAAACAAGCAGTTAAATTACATATACATAACAAAATGCAGAGGTGTTATTTACCGAGTTCTTAATAGAACACGGACTACCCCTAGCGGTAGAAGACTACGTTGGTCCTTTGATCAAACAGATGTTTCCTGATTCCAAAATTGCAGCATACATGCATGTGCAAGAGCAAAATCGTCTGATATTGTTCAGTGTTAGCTGAAGATACTTCACTTAAAATTGCAGAAGCCATGAAAATTGGGTCATTTAGTATTGCCACAGACAGGAGTAGTAATTATGATGACAAAAAGTTGTACTCAGTCTTGTGTAAGAGACTTTGACAACGAAAAGGGCAAAGCCGAAGTGCTCTTATTTCATTACCAGAATTAACAGTAAATTCCACTGTAGAAAACATCTTTGATTTGCGTGATAATGTTTTGAATAAACATGATAGAAATTGGCAGAACTGTATGGGGTTTTCAGCAGATAACGTGTCAGTGATAACTGAATTCATAAAGGAGTTGCATTCTATATTTTGAAAAATGTCTCATCAGTGTACATCACAGTTTGTCTCTGTCATTTGATGCACCTTGCTGCACGAAAGACTGCCAATAAATTAGAAGGAGAATGCCTGAAGTATCAAGTTGGCATTCTACCTGACAATGTACTTCATGCAGACAGAATTGATCTTTTTCATCTTATTTCCCAGCTAAATAACCCAATAACTGCAATATTAAATTTCCTCCTCTTTGTCAGGTTATGAAAGAAATAATAGTTCTTTACCATTTGAATGCTGGCAGTGAGGGATTGTTCTGTATTGTTAATAAAAATAAATTGAGTTCAGATCTAGGCTCAGTAATCTAGTACTTAGTGCTCTGCCAGTGTGCAAAACATTCATAGTCTCAGCCGGTACAAAGTGTTTCGAAATGCAACATGAGTCTGTTGCTTTTTAAATCTGAAAGTGCTACAGATATGAAAACTTGAAGCAGTAATTGATGTTAAAAGACAATAGGGGTAAAAAAAATATATATCATTTTGTAAATATGCTCATTGAATTTGTATCATGTTATATGTGGATTACTTTTTTTCTTCTCGGACTACTCTTTTGTGTCCACTTGGATTACACCTTTTCCTCGGGTTGGCTTGTATGCTCTCAGTCCATTAAAGCAGACAACTTGCAGTTATGGCTTTGTTTCCTATTGGTTTTAAAATTGGGTTAGGCATGTTGTTTTGCTTTTAACATATATTTAATGATTTTTGTTTGTTCATTTGTGGATTGTTGTTTTTTTTGTTGCTTATCATGGGAAAAATATGCTAGGGTTGACAATAAAAAAAAAAAGGGATGGTCAACTAACTGGAAAAACGCTTTCTTTGGCCTAAGAAGATACTTCTTGCAAAAACCATGTCAAAGTTTGTCAAATTTATTTGCAGAGTATTATTTATGAAACCCTGATCAGTTTTAAAATTATTCAATTTTTGGTATGTTTCGTGACTGCCAACTTTTACGGTTTTGCCATAAGTCTTAAAGAAATTGTGCATAAAATACTGACTTGCAGAATAAAAGGACAAATTAGAGAAACATGATTGTCTGCAGCAAAATTCCAGATCACAGCATGTCTGTGTTTTGATTTGGATCAGTTTCAAATTAAATTCAATGGAATTAGTCAAGGGAACCAGACTAACTTTACCATAGTACATCAGACACCTTTAACTGCACATATTTTGTGATAAAAATAAATCAGCATGATGAAGTTTTTGTTTATTAGTTTGTCTGTTTGTTTTTTTTAAATGATGTCCAACAAACAACAGGTCTCAAAGAAAGGGACAATAAACCTCTTCAGAGTTTAATAGACTAGACGAATGAAATGGAATATTTAGATTCTTGGGGGAAAAGCAGGAAGGGAACAGTTACGTTTTGTGGACATCAGGTGTTCATTTGAGTATGTCACATGGTGGGAAAGATGATGGGATTGATTCTGAAGGATTACATGAAGTTGAGAGATATCAAGAAGCCATTGGGCTATGTAAGGTTTATAACTACTGGAGGTAATTAATGTCCATTTATACTTTGCAAACTTTTGAGTTGAATTCAATGTTTACTGGCACTGCATCAATCCAGAATCACACATCTGGACATTTCAGTGCATATTTTCCTTGTTGACAGTAGTGACACTGTTATGTTTGTTACACCTTACTGGAAACAAGTCAGACTTCTGTAGAAAACAGTTAACTTTTTTTAACTGAGAAGGTCTCGTTAGGGCTGGCATGTCTGGTGAAATACATTTAACATTTTCAAGTATTGTCATGTTAAAGCAAATTATATATTGTATAAAATTGTACATGATTTAATGGCATTTCACAGGGTTTATGCTGGGCTTAAATAATTGTTTAAATGTCTCGAACCAGAATAGGTTGAAGTTGGTGAAAAGGGAGAAGAGCATGTAGAACATTACAAATTTATAGTGTTGGAAAGTCATTGTGATTTGTTATTTTCAAAAACATTATTTTCATCACCACAGTTATTGCATGCATGAGAATGAAATTTCTGTTGGAGGAGGTATCATTAAGGCTGCTACGCTTGTCACAAAAGTAGGTAACTGACCCATATTTCTTGCTTCATTACCCCATTTTTGCTGTAGGGTTCTGTTTATGCCAAATTATCAAAGTATATGATTGTATGCATCACAGTTACAACCACACCTTTATAACAAAAGGTCATTGTGATCTACACTTGCCAGTTTCCTAACGTGAGTTAAGTTTTTACATTTAGCTTGTGACAACATTGGAATTTCATCTTCAGTCTGATACTGCTATTCGCAGAATCCTGAATCTTAATGAGAGGATCCATCTTGATGAGTACTATACCCTCATCTTAAAAATAGGTCACTAGCATTTCATAGTCACTAACTTTGGTTCAGTTTCATGTTTCTGCTGCTCGTGTTTTGATCTTTCAACCTTGGTCATGGTGGTGGGTTTGGATTGTGTTGACATGTTACATGTATACTATCCTACCTAGGATAGTGAAACATGGTGACTTGATGTGTCTGAACAATTGTGTACATTCTTTCTGTCAAAGAGGTCTCAGTGACCTATAATTTATGCTCAGTAGCTGTCTTGAAATTTCCTTCATTGTCCTTGTAATGAAACTTGACAGTTGAAGTAATCTCTGTTACTACTACAGCCTTAAAACCAGAGGTCATTGTGACCTTATTTTGTGCTTTACTAACATGATTAAGTACATGTACTTGAATTTGTGAGTGCACTGAGTTGTCCATGATAGACCTGTATACATCCTAGCCAACAGGAAGGCACTTAATGACAAATGCATTGAAGTAGGGGTATGTTTATTCACTGGTAAGCTTCCATATTAATGACTATACATTATATAATATGAGTTGTTGCTCTGTATTTTAGAAGTGAATGAATACAGGAATTAGGTCTTTTTATGCGAGTCCTTACTTATAGTGGTTAATTGTTAAAGTTACTGAAAGTCTGCAACTTCCACCAAGTAAAATATGGCTTCTAAGGTTGGACAGTGATAGTAGCGTCTCAAGTAGATTTTAAGAACAGTGATTTTAGACATTTTTAGTTCGACATCGTAGCTATGAAAAACTGTTTAAGCTATATTAAAAATCCAAATAACACACACTAATTTTTAGAAATAATTTTTGCTCGAATAGTAAATTAGATAAAAATGATACAATATTAAGTTATGGATACAGTTGACATAGGTATTGGGTTTTAAATACAACATGAGCCAGTTTAGTGAGATGCTCAGCTGTCATGTAAAGAAGTGAGTGATATCAGGCCATCTGGGTCTCTTGTTTAACTTTGCAGTATAATGTTGCTTGTCACAAAAAAAAAATATATTTTAACCCAATGTTTCAGTGTCTGGCTTTGGGATCTTATACCCTGTTTATCATTCCATTCCAACATCTGATAGTAGACTGAACTTCATGAAGCGGTGTTGTTGCTGTAGTACCTGTCTGCAAGAGGGAGTGACATTCTGGCTTCCATGGCAATGGTCCCTGGGAGGGACAAAATTCGTGTGCAAAAATTTCAGTTGTAGTGAAATAATTGCATATTTTCTGAGTAGATTTCATGTGTACAGCTAACAGAAAGAAATACATGTGCACACATGTAAGGTGGTTGCTGATCCTAATGTAGTAATGCTGTGCATTCTTTCACTTCAGATCAAGGACAACTAGGATGTTCGTGGGCCATACCAAAGATGTCATGAGTGTTGCTTTCTCTGCTGACAACCGACAGATTGTGTCAGGTGCCAGGGACAAGTCAATCAAATTGTGGAACACACTTGGTGTATGCAAGTACACTATCCAGGTTCGCAAAATAACTAGGAAGAACTAGATGCGTTTGACTCGAGCCTCTGTAGAGGAAGGGGTTTAAATAATGTGGATATATAGGAATTGTGTCCATCCATCCTTTTATCCTGAACCTAATCTCATTTGCACAACTAGTGTTATTGTTAAATATTAGGGTGATCCTAGTGGCAAATAGCTGTGCTCCCCCTCCCCCAGTTTTTTACATGTCCACCATATTGCAACGCATTTTATGCTGTGAAGTTGTCCATCCATCCACGTGTCTGTTGCCATTTTTGTTTTTGCAGAATAACTTCAGTTGTTCACAGTGTACAGTAACTAAACTTTGGATGGTTTGAACTTGATGTCAGGAGGAATCCAGTTGATTTTATGGTCGAAAATTCAAAGGTGAAAGATATTGGCTGCAAGCAGAAAAATTTCTGCACAACAACCAAGTTCTTCACTATCCACAGTTATGATCCTTTTCAGATGTACTTGTGGTAAGGAAGAAGCCTTTTGGTTTCAGGGTCAAAGGTCATCATTACCAAAAGAAGAAAAATGGTTTATGTAAAATGTTGAGGTCTACACCACATGCAGCTACCAAACTTTGTGGATGGCCTGCAGTTGCATTAAAGAATTCTGTCAATTTCTGGATCCAGAGGACAGGGTCACTGTGAGAAAAAGAAAAATGGTGTCAGCACAATAACAGTTCTCCACCATCAGTGGTTACTATACGTTGTGCACTTGAGGTAATGATGAACTGTATCAATTTGGGGGTCGAAAAGCTCACATGTCAAGTTCATTGTATCTTGAAAAATAAAGTGGTTTTCGCATAGATTAGAGTTCTCCACTATCTACAATTAACAAACTTAGTAGCTGGCTTGCACTTGTAGTAAGGAAGAAGGCTATTAATACTGGTGTCAAAGGTCAGGATTATTGACTGAAAAAAGAATTGCTTTATGCACATTAACATTAGTTCTTCATCACAGACAAAGACCAAACTTGGTTCATAGGTTGCATTTGAGGTAAAGAAATTGCTATTGATTTGGGGTACAAGGTCAAGAATATTGTGACTGAAAGAAGTGTTAGTAAACATGACGTGGGGGGTATAATGTGTCAGTGCAAAAATGAAAACTATGGACAACACCAACTCCGTTTATAAAAAATGAACCAATTTGCACAAGGTAACAGACTTGTGTGGCTTGAAATCTACCCCCAAACCAATTTTGTTCTAATTTGTATCCCGTTGCCATGTTCAGTCAGTGAACGTATATATCAACATAGAGACATTCCAAACTTGTTCTTCATGTGCAAAATGTATATATCAACATAGAGACATTCCAAACTTGTTCTTCATGTGCAAAATGTATATATCAACATAGAGACATTCCAAACTTGTTCTTGATGTGCAAAACATATATATCAACATAGAGACATTCCAAACTTGTTCTTCATGTGCAAAACGTATATATCAGCATAGAGACATTCCAAACTTGTTCTTCATGTGCAAAATGTATATATCAAAATAGAAAGATTCCAAACTTGTTCTTCATGTGTCCTTTACAGATCATTTAGTAACCACTTTTGTGTGAAGCTTCTCTGTTGCTCTGTGTCGGCTTGGATGAGATTAGATGTCAGTACTTCCTGTATATTGCACAAGGAATACGCTACATTAAGTTCTGATTGGTGGCTGTTGTTTACTCAGGACTGAAATAAACAACAATCACGAGTTAGAATTGAATGGACTGGAAGGGCAGTCTACAAATTTGACAAGACAAGGAGACAAGATATGTATTGAATGGACTGGAAGGGCAGTCTACAAATTTGACAAGACAAGGAGACAAGATATGTATTGAATGGACTGGAAGGGCAGTCTACAAATTTGACAAGACAAGGAGACAAGATATGTATTGAATGGACTGGAAGGGCAGTCTACAAATTTGACAAGGAGACAAGATATGTATTGAATGGACTGGAAGGGCAGTCTACAAATTTGACAAGGAGACAAGATATGTAGCAACAGAGAAACTTTGAAATAAAGTGGTTATTCAACTTGCCATAATAATTACTTTGCACTGTATATTGCGGTCAGTTACCTAACTTTGAAAGAAAGTGGTTATTCAACTTGCCATAATAATTACTTTGCACTGTATATTGCGGTCAGTTACCTAACTTTGAAAGAAAGTGGTTATTCAACTTGCCATAATAATTACTTTGCACTGTATATTGCGGTCAGTTACCTAACTTTGAAAGAAAGTGGTTATTCAACTTGCCATAATAATTACTTTGCACTGTATATTGCGGTCAGTTACCTAACTTTGAAAGAAAGTGGTTATTCAACTTGCCATAATAATTACTTTGCACTGTATATTGCGGTCAGTTACCTAACTTTGAAAGAAAGTGGTTATTCAACTTGCCATAATAATTACTTTGCACTGTATATTGCGGTCAGTTACCTAACTTTGAAAGAAAGTGGTTATTCAACTTGCCATAATAATTACTTTGCACTGTATATTGCGGTCAGTTACCTAACTTTGAAAGAAAGTGGTTATTCAACTTGCCATAATAATTACTTTGCACTGTATATTGCGGTCAGTTACCTAACTTTGAAAGAAAGTGGTTATTCAACTTGCCATAATAATTACTTTGCACTGTATATTGCGGTCTACCTAACTTTGAAAGAAAGTGGTTATTCAACTTGCCATAATAATTACTTTGCACTGTATATTGCAGTCAGTTACCTAACTTTGAAAGAAAGTGGTTATTCAACTTGCCATAATAATTACTTTGCACTGTATATTGCGGTCAGTTACCTTCAGCAGGTAAGTGTGCATTGTTCCTGTGAATGAGTGTAGGAATCAGAGAAGTGCATTTCATGATATGCATCTTCTACAGTGACTAATCAAAATAATGATTAATGCATAAGCTGCATTTTAATACTGGTATACTGACTGTTACTCAAGGTTTCTTATGTTCAACTAGTATAATCTTTCTGCTAGGTTGGAATAAGGATAACAGCATCTGAAGTAGATTTTTAGAACACAAAGATAAAAATTAATATCAGGGTTTTATCAACTCTATTTCTACTTTGACATAATAGAAAGAAAGTTCTTTATTCTTTTGTGTTTTTTATGCCTTGATTCAGGGTAACATTTTCATAGGCCAAGATCACTTTAGTCTATTTTTTCAACTTGTTTAAAGGAATGTTAATGGCTTCTGGAAAGCATTAAAATCTTTCTAGAGGCATATAGTGTACTAAAGTAAAAGTCACATGGGTCGTGTATCCGCATTTACTCATTTTAAATGGAATATAAATTGTTCTTTTAAAATTTAACACTACTTTTCTTTGATCAGAGTCTATTCAGTCCTGATCATTGAATGCTCTGCATCTTAACTGTCATCAAGAAACTTCCAGATGAAATTTATCGATCTCTTTGGTCTTTTATAATGATAGCCATGTACTAAACTTGGGTCAAGATTAGAGCACTTCAGGTGGAATCATCACAGTATAGGGTAGTACGAATTTCTTTATCAGTATGTGCAGCTTTCATTATGACATCACAGCGAGCGACATTCAATCCGGATTGTACTGGATCACACCTTTAGGTGCCTTTTGTCCAAAAATGTCAACATACTTTAACGTTGATTTTGTCATATGCACCTATCAGGGTGTCTAAATAATGACCTTCCAAAGGAATGTGGACATATAAGAAACAAAATGAAGTGAATACTTGCCACTTAAAGGTATGTAGAATCAAATTCTGTTCATGACGGCAATTACTGATTAATGCCTACGTGACCTGTGACTTGTACTATAGTTGATAGAATTCTGTCAGTGCTGTGAATAAAAACGAAATTGGGATGCACCCAACTATTCACCTTCCTGCCATGCCCTTCAGAATGCCTATTCTCTGAACTTTCTGTCTGTATCCATCTGTGTTCTTGAACTGCAAAGTACTGCAACCTAATAAAGTTGTTTTTCATATGCTTTGCCAGCTAAAATCATTTTTATTTTTAAAGTTTTAATCACTTGATTACAAACCATGTTATGCTCAGATTGAATTGAAAAAAGATGCTGGTCTTGTTCTTGCCTGAGCTTAATTATGAGAGAAAAGTGTTGGTGCAGATACTGAGTACATGTATTCTGTTTTCCATCTACAAGGATGAGGGCCATTCTGACTGGGTCTCCTGTGTCCGCTTCTCTCCGAATACACAGAATCCCATCATAGTGTCCAGTGGCTGGGACAAAATGGTGAAGGTAAGTAGGATCAGGTTTATAATACAGTGTACCCTCGTTTATCCAAAACCAAGTTATCCAGATAATCGATTTATTTGAATGACGTGAATGTCATAGAAACATGTAGCTCATGGTAAGGTTTTGGAAAAGGGAGCCAGGGCCACAATCAGTAGCAAACCATTGACCTTATTTAAAAAGTTCAGTCCAGGACTAAAAGCTGGAGGTTCTGGAAGTGAGAACTCTCATTATATTTATCTCTGTTCTCATTTCTTCTAAGGAGTTCAGATAAGAGGTTATACTTTATATCAGTTCATCTCACTAGTTTAGTCCCATAGGCGATTAAATGCACAGTGCTGCACCTTGGTTGGGCTGTCGGTGGGACATTCAAGGAGGTTGGCACATCAGCACATTTAGTTCATTAGGAAATCTGTAAATTTGGACTTTGACAGAACCCTTACGATTTTGCCGCAAGTCTTATGAAAATTAACCTTAAAATATGGACTTGTGGCATACAAGCATAAACTATGGAAAAATGATTGTTGCTGAAAAAATCCGGATAATTGGTTCATCCATGTTTGATTTGGATCTGGATTTCATATTAGAATTAGTGAAATCAGTCAGGGAACCAGACTAACTTTACAGCAGCACCCTAGACACTTTATACTTACCTATTTGTTAATGTGAAGCATCTGCATGATCAAAGTGTTGTTATAGAATTTAAAAAAAATGGCGTCCAGAAAGTGATGCATGTTTAAGATGAAAGGGAAAATAAGCTTCTAGAAAAGTGTTAATGATCAACACAGAAGAATAAAAAGGTGTATTCAGATTCTTGTGAATAAAAGCTGGAAAGGACACAATTACGTTTATTGGACATCACATGCCAATTTGAGTATGTCTTGTGGCGGGAGATAGAATTGCCATCGTGATGTGAAATGGAAAAAGAATTTCCAAGAAATGTCAAGTTGAGAGATAATAACAAGCCATTGAGTTGCATAGGTTTGGAACTAAGTTTGTGCTGCTGTATTAGTGGTAAATAAAGTCTGCGTGTACTTCATAGCTGCCAAGTGTCCAGTTTTTTCCGTATTTGTCCCATATTTTGGACCTGAATACGGGTGTATGTTTTTTTATACAAAAAATACATTTTTTAATTTTAAAAAATAATTAAAAAAAATTTCCTTGCAATTTTAAGCTTATAACAGGCACTCTGTTCCATTCTGACAGAGATGTATCACATGTATATAGGAATACAGTTCTACAATATGATTGGTTTATTCGAAATTGAGGCTACCATGCCTGTCTTTATCCGCCATATTGGATTTTGCAAACAGTTACCGCTATCACTGTATCTCATCTTCGTAATATGCAACTTCTAATCAAGCAGAATATTCAGAATTTTCTCCAGGAAAAACAAGAAAATAGAACCAGAAGGACAGTTGTGCCATCTTGTTTAGATTTGTGAAATCATCTAGTAAAGGAGAAAACTTTACATTTTGCAAATTGTGTAATGTGATTTCGCTGTTGGGCATGGAGGTGCCTGTGAAATACAAGAGCATGAAAAAGCTAATAAACATCAGCTTGCTGCTTAATCATACACAACTAAGCCTAAATTTACGACATATAAAAAACCCAGAGATAACCTTGATGTAATTCGATCGAAATTTGGTTTACTAAATTTCTTTTAGAAATGAACCTTCATCTTACAGTTACTGGTGTTGCTGGCACATTATTTTGCACACGTCTTCCAGACAGTAAAATTGCAAAGGATTACTTGTGTGAAAAAATGAAAATAGTTCAGTAAGAAAATCATACAGAATTCAGATCATCAATGAAAGATGGGACATTGGAATCGATAATGATTGAAAAAAGAAAATGCAGTGTGGTGTGGAAAGGGCTCATATGAACAGCCTGTGCCTGAATGCCCAAATGGAACAGGGTGCCCATTCAGAAGGTGCAAGAGTGCAACACATACATCTTTGACATTAAATACTTAAGGAAGGTACTGTCCTACTTTACGGATAGTTGTAGATGTTGTAAAAAGTTACTTTTACATTAATATTTTAAAAATCAGCATTTGTTCCTGAAAATCAGTTTTTTTTGTCATAAGCAGTCAGTATTTTTGTTTTCCAGGGTCGGCAGCTATGGTACTTCGCAAACTTTTCAGTTGAACATAATGTTTATCCTCGCTGTGTCAGACTTTTATTACGTTTCCAGCATTACAATAGCAATATTGATATTTTGTTACACCTTACGGAAAACTGGTCAATCTTACGGAAAAAAAATCAACTGCCTTACTGAGATGGGCTCATCAGGGTAGGCAGGTCTGCCATAGAGTCAAAAAAGAAATTTCTGAGGGGAGTTGCTCAGCATCCCACTCCAGTCTGTACACTGATTTAGGTTGGCAGGCTGATTTAGAGTACTTCTCCATGGCCATTGGTCACAGGAAGACAGTCTTCTCCTCTTTAACAATCCAGAAATTAAAGCAGTGTTCTTCACCCTAAAAGGGTACATCAAGTGTGTCAAAAGGGCATTGCATCATGGTCTCCTCAGTGGTTGCCTACCTTTGACAACAAAAATGTACTTGCTCCTTTTCTCAGCATGAAAGTCTGGAACCTTGTACATTAGGGGTTACACTAGTAATATTTAAGGGAAGATCATGTTGACAATCTGTTCAAAACATATGGTAATCCTAACAGTTGCAGAGTCTTTTCATTCTATGGAAGAAACCACTAGTAGAATTATTTACAGTGAAAGTTGACAACTGGCTTCCAAATGATGTCTCATTCATTTCCTTTAGTTGTCACAGATACAGTGACCCAAACTATTGCAGCATAACAGCAAGTTCAGTGACTGTGCTACAAGGTAATTTTTTTTCACATTGTATTCCTCTCCGGCCCACAGTCACCCTCCTTACTGACAAATTTAGCTTAGTAATAGTGATAGTTGTTGCTTAAATTACGTGGTAGTGTGGGGGAGGCTAATTTTAGAAGTGAATGCTCTCTGCCCACCCTGCTTTTATGCCTGTCGTGAGCCATATGTCCTTGAAAAGAATGAGGACATGCTTTAACACATGGGCTGATGATGTAGTTCAGACTGAGTTGATGTGCATATTCAAAGAAATCTCAAACAAGGTGTTGGCGCATCTAGCACAGATGAGTTATTTCTTTGCAGAAACGTAAAGCTTAATAATTGTGACAGGTAAATATTACATAATTAAAATTAGTTTTGATATCATCTACATAACAGATTCAAGGGCTGTGGTAGCTCTTTTGGTAGATTATCAAACTTATAATGCAGTGGTCACAGGTTTGATACCTGCCTAGGACAGCCAGGTGTCAGCTGTCTTGTATTGCAAACGGCACTATTTACTGTGCATTACATAGACAGTAAAGTGTTACAGATGCTGTTAAAATTAATGTATGCAGCCAGTATTCAAACAATTTCAGAAGTTAATGGAAATATGCCAGTCACAGTGTCGGATTAATGAACAAGGCTTTGTGTCCTTTCTGCAATCAGTTGCTTGATTTGGAGTCTTTTTATGACTTTTATGCAGGGAAAACCATAAATTGTGGGTGTTGCTGTGTATGCAACATAAAGAGAACTACATCTTAACTGTGTATGCAGTACGTGGATCACAGGTATATTTCTTTAGATTGTTATATTTTTATGTCCATTTTTTTATTGTTGATGAAAAATTCTAAGTTACTTAGTGTATTTCAGGTTTGGAATTTGACCAACTGTAAGCTGAAGACAAACCACTATGGCCACACTGGGTATTTGAACTGTGTCACCGTATCACCTGATGGTTCCCTTTGTGCTTCTGGAGGAAAGGTCAGGGTGATTTATTTGTTTTATGTCATTATATTATTTGCTCAACTGGTCAGTCCAGAAGAGCTTGTTTAGTGGCCTGTTGTATATTGTCTGTCAGCTCACTGCCAATCTGTTCTTTACTATTCCTAAGCTGAGGGAGGATTGTAAGTGGCTGATTGGTCTTAATTAAAATTGGTGTTGTGCAGACATCCAGGATCTTGAAAATCTTGTCACTGCTGATACTGAAAAGATCTTCCATGATGTCTAGTTTTTACTTAATGAAACTGGTGCTTTTTGATCCTTTATTTTAACGATTTTATATTTTGTACTTTTTATATACATTTTACAAAGTTCTAACATCTTTATGTTTTATCTTGTATTGCATAATTGTGTTTATTTAGAAGGGTTTTATCTTGGGAAGGGGAGAGGGGGTCATTATCTCTTCAGTTTTAGACCTTGGATTTTAATTTTCACAATACTTTGCTGCTAGTTTTGTGCTGACGTGTTGGAAAATGAAGAGATATATTTGCTTGGTGATACAGGCTATCCAGTGGTTAGTGATTCTGCTGACAGATCACCAAAACCAACTGTTGCTAATGTCACTGAATTTTTTCCATTTTAAAAGTGGAATTCTGCTTTTCTCCTGGCCAAAATCCAATTTTCTGCAATATGGTCCATTTATTTCTATCATTAACAATCTGTTTTTTAAATAACGATCTGTCCAACCTCATTCTGCAATAATTGAAAGGTACAAAAGACGAGCCTTCTAATATTATTCTTATGTTATTTAACACACAACAATTTTTTTAATATTATTTGACACACATGGGCCCTGGGTGGCAGAGTGGTCTAAAGCACTTGTGTTTACCGATCACTGCTGATGTTCGAGTCTCTGCTTGGCCAGCGTGAGTATGTCAAAGTTGGCTGGTTGCGTTCTGTGGGTTGGTGGTTCTTACATGGAATTTCCCTGGTTCTTCCGCCACCAGTTGTACTGTCCACCATGTAGGGGTGAAATGATTCATTGATATATTAATGCATCGTTACTTTTGCTGTAATAATACACATGATACCATATGCAAATTATTTTAATCTCCAGCAGTAGTCGAGAATTATTAGTCGTTTGCCTTGCTATTCTTTAAGCCGAGAATTCATCTGAGACAGCTGTTGCTGGCACAAGCAATAATTTTTGTTTGCAAAAATGTGAAACAATTAACACTCTCACCCGCTTCAAATTTCTTTATTGATTTGTCTTGTCTGCCTAGGTCAGATTTGAAACCACACTTCAGGTGTCATGCAGTGAAATACGTTACCTTGAATTTGTTTGGTTGTTATTATATGTTTCAGTCCAGGGTCAACCATCTTCGCTAGCCAAGGTTCCGATAACCCTATCTACACCTTGGTGGATCAAACAGCTATATTGGTACTTTGTCCTAGCGATATCCATTGGATTTCATGGAATGCCTCCCTTAGTATGTAATACCAACTTACCAATCGCATGGTGCATTGTACATCTGCCAAAAATGGTAGTGGTCGAAAAAGGATACTTTGTATGTTTAACATCGAAAGTGTGACTGTGTACCAGGGGGAAGCCATTACAGGTGTAATTGAGTTAAAGGTATTTGTGCAAACACGGACTGGCACTGGAAAATTGCTTACTTGTCAGTCCATTGAAGTTGTGTGCTCCCCTTGTCTCGATCACGTATGAACAGTGTTCAATTGAAGAATTTAATTTTGATTGGATGCAGTGGCTTACAGCCGCATCCAATGAAATTCACAGACCCAAAGCACAGAAATATCTGCTCGATATGCCTAGGTGTAGATAGGCTTATAGGAACCTTGGCTGGCGAAGATGAGGGTAAACAACAACCACCAGTCAATGTAATATAGCTTATTCCCTGTGTGACAAACAGGAAGTATTGGCAAAGCAACAGGGGCTCCGAGTGGCCGAGTGGTCTAAAGCGCTCACCGTTACGGATCACTGCCATCTCACCTCTGTCTGCGTGGGTTCGAGTCTCAGGCTCGGCTAACGTGGGTACGTGAGAAAGCCTGCCAGTAGCTTCTCGTGGGTCGGTGGTTCTTCCTGGGGTTTTCCAAGGTTCTTCCTCCACCATTAATACTGGCCACCATGTATAGCCTATCTTGTGCTGAAAAATGGCGTTAAACCCTACAACAACAACAACAAAGCAAAGCAACAGAGAAACTTGGCACAAAAGTGATGACTAAATGGTCTGTAAAATACCTATATATTCTGCCAGGGTGCATGAATCAAGTAACATTTGTACAAATTCATGCACACTTGGAGAGTAGTGATGCAAGAGAACTCCCGCAAATAAGTTGAAAGTCGTGCACATGAAAATGTACTCTGCGCAGTACACAACTGTTCACCTTTAAAGTGATTTTTTGCAACATTATTTGTGCCAGTAGCTGTATCTTAGTGCTTGATTTGACTAGGGGTAAAATGATACACCTGTGCAGTATCAATATGGCTTACGACACACAGATCACAATACAATACAGAATCAATATAGATAGGAACTTTGTGGTCTTCTGATCTTGAAAAGGTCTGTCAGTGGTTGATGGTACCCTTTTATGTGATTTACTGGTTGTACTTCCAGCATGCAGATTACAAATAGACATGTACTTGGCATCTATTTATAGCATCTCTTTATATGCAATCCATGACAAAACAGCAAAAACACTTTTAAACAGACAGCTGTTAGTTGTCATAGATTTTTATTCAGCATTCTAGTTCATTTAAAGCTGCTGCATTTGATCAGATGCAGGACTTGCTTTGGCAACCAGACAGAACTAATTTAGTAAAATAAATATCATATTAATTTCATTTTTTAAATTCTTATTTATTTATCTTAATCCTGATAGGAGTATATGGTTTTGTAGTACATGATACCACAGGTCTAAATTGAGAAAGAAATGAAAATTGCATTCTGCTTTTGAATTGTCATATTTTAATTCGGATTGGTAGTCTACCTTTTGTACATTTGCTGAAAGAGTGTTTGACTGGCATGCTGTCTCTTTTTGTCCACTCACCATGTACATTGGACTCGTATTAGCTCCGTTTTGGGGCTCAAAACCACCCACTGGTATCTCCATTAACGCTTTCCCAGCACCAGTAATCTGATGTCATAACTTTAATTATTGTCATCACAACTATCATAGCAAATATTTGCCAAACATAATCGTCATATGTAGAAGAACCACACTGGAGGCAGTCATTTTAGGTTTTCTATGTAGCCTGTATAAATGCACATTTGTAAAACTTCATTGATGTGATTTTCAAAGCATGACATAATGCTTGTTCCAAGGCACAATGTGGCAGTCACATTTAGTTTAACAACCATTTATGTTGAGAAGAAGAGGCCAGATGTGTAAATAGTTGTCTACTTGTAAAACAGGTGTTGGTATGAGTGCTACAATTACTGGCACGACTAATGTCATGAAAAGTGCTAAAGTGTGAATGGTTAAATTAAAATTGTATATTGCTCAGAGTACACTTTCATGTGTGTGTCAGTTAATTTATGGGAGTTATTGCCCATCAGTGTTCCAAGGGCATATATTTGTACAATATTGTGATTCATTTGCCCTGGCAGCATCTCTTTTTATGTGCTTTCCAGAACAATTAATGATCAACTTTTTCACCAAGTTTCTCTGTTGCTCTGCCAATACTTCCTGATTGTCACTCAGTGAATAAGCTACCTTTAATGTGGTGACTAGAACAAACAACCATCAATGAGAATTCAGTTTGACATTTCCCTGTGTGACACCAGTAAAGTAACTTTTAAATTTGAACAAAGTAGGCAAGATATAAATCAACAAAGAAACTTAACTTAAAAATACTCAATATTATGAGTACTTGATTTGCCTGTGGAACACATTTGGAATGTCTCTATCCATAGTTGCCAAGTATCCCGTTTTTCCCGTATTTGTCCTGTATTTGGGACCTGAGTATGTTTTTCTGTTAAAAAATCGGTTTTTTTAATAAAAGATCAAAAAAAAAATCCTTGAAATTTTCTTTTTAGAACAGGTTCCATTCTAAGAGTAAAAGTATTGCATGTGTATAGGTATGTAGAGTTCTAGGATATGATTGGTTCTAGTCATGTTGAAAAGGAAAGCAAAAGATTCAGAATTTCCTCCAGCAAAGAAAAGAAAACAGAACTGGTAGGACAAATATTCCGTCATGTTTAGATTTGCAAAACCATCTGGTAAAGGAGAAAACTTTGGCTTTTGCAAATTGTATAATTGTGATTTCACTATTGGGCATGGAGGCACCCATGACATAAAACAGCATTAAAAAGCTAATAAACATCAGTTTGCTGCCTCATCATCAATAACACAGCCTGAACTTCAAATATTTATAAATACCAGAGAGAACCTTGATGGAATTTGATCGAAGTTCGTTTTACTAAATTTCTTACAGAAATGAACCTTCCTCTTTCAGTTGCTGGTGATTTATTTGCACACTTTTTCCAGACAGTAAAATCATAAGGATTACTTGTGTTCTAGATTGAAAACAGTTCATTAAATAAAAATTGCACAGAATTAAGGTCATTAATGAAAGATGGTATATTGGAATTGATAATGATAGAAAAAAACAAGGTGTGGAAAAGGCGCTTATAAACAGCCTGTATCTTGAGTGTGTGTGTGTTAAATGGAACAGGGTGCTGATTGAAAATCAGTATTTTTGCCATAAGCAGTCAGTATTTTTGTACTCGGGGGTTGGCAGCTATGCTGAAAAAGATGTTGGGATAAAATAATTAGCATGGCATTGGTGGGGGAGGGGGGGGGTCAGTATATACAAACCAGATGAATTCTCAATTTAAAGAATAGGAAGGCAAACGACTAGTAATAACTGTTGATTGCTGAAGATTAAAATAACTTGCATCCTGTAGCTATCGTTTTATATCGATTTTCCACCTTTTGTATATGCGTTTTGGTACAGCAAATGTATTGATGCATCGATATATCGTTGAATCATTGAACCACTTAGTTGCGGCATTTGTTTTTCTGGTAGGCAACTATTTGTACATAAGGGTCTCTGCTTGACATGGAAGTTGTTAAACTAAATTTGATAGAGATATTGTACCCTGGAACATTCATTATGCTGTAGTTTGAACCTTGCCTTGAGGTAGTTTTACAAATGCACATTTAAAATACAGGCTACCTCTGAAACTTTGCAAGTGCTTGTGCATGTATAATTGTGCTTAGATGGATATTGAAATTGCAACCACTTGGCCAAGATGTAACTAGTAGTTACCATCCTTCTCACTTGTCCAGAACTTGTTAAATGAAGTGGATAACCAATTTTCTCTTTTTACTGGTGCTTTATTGACCTTGGTGAGAAAAAAAATGTTCTTGACACTGCTGGCACCTGGCATAATGTCTGGAAATTTGCTTCATTTGAACTTGAAACAACCAATGGCAGTGGGAGTAGGATTGAATACTGATAAAGCAGACAAGCGTGGTGGTTGTTGTAAAACTGATGTTCATATTACTGTGCAAGAAATGCATAGAAGTGGTGCTTTAATTAAGGGAAAAGCTTGATGCTGGATCGAACAGATTAATGGGACGAGACTTTTTTACAAAGAGACTATTTTCCCCTCATTAACTGTTAAGTTAGACAAATAGTAGCAATTTGACAAGCAAATCTCCCCTGCCCCACCACCTAATAAGTTGTGCCACTCTCACCTAGTTTGGGAGAGGGGACTGAGGCGGTTCTCCTTTAATCATAAGTTCCTGGATGCAACAGTGTTATTATAGATTTGACCATGGCATATGGGTATATTGTGACGTTGTCTGGGACAATCAAGTTCATTGATGATGACGGCAGCTTCAGAGTCAAAGGCCATGACAAAGAATTTTTCAGTGAATATACCTGTTTTTTGTGAACACTTTAACCCATTTTATCCTGAATACTACTACGGGTGCAATACCTCATTTTACCCTGAATACGACTACGGTCGTACTCTATTACGTATGTGTGTGGCATCTCTAGAAACATGTGTTATACCTCACAAATATTTGTGTACTTCTTCACCAACACAGGAAATGGTTAAAACACGTATGCGCAGTGAAATTTAAAAAAAAAACACGGTTGGAAAAGAAATTGTTGGCTTGAAAATCAATTGATAAAATGATGGATGACAACTCAGATGTAAACATGGATGTTGATAGCGAGGGTAGCGACATTGAAGTTGACAATTTGGGTGATTCTGATGATAATATTGACTTAAATGTTGTGTTAGAATTGAATCAAGTTGATGAAAGAGATGATGCATGGCTTCATGCACTTTTTGACAGTGATTCGGAGAATGAAGCTGACTTTGAAGGCTTTCAAGAGGAATGGGTCCAGGATGATTTTTCACCTTGGTTGCAGCCACGATTTAAATTGATAGAAGGGGCAACTGTTCAACACCCAGAAGAAGCCGATGTACAACATTACTTTGAGTTACTTTGGGATGATTTAATGTGGAAAAAACTTGCTGATGAAACAAACCATTACGTTGAACAGGAGCGCAGAAAAAATCCCCCCCCCCACAAGTCACTAAGATGGACGCCAGGAGTAAACAAATTGTTCCAGGTGTTTTGTTGTCCAAATTTAGTAAAATTATTATAACTTTTGAACTAACAGTGCTAGAAACTTCAAATTTGGACCAAAATACTAGAAATAGAATTATCTTTATTTTATTCACATACTTATTGGAGCATTTCATTCATCTTCATGAACGAAAGATTCACTGAACATCATGGTAAGTTTTTTAATTTGTTTTTTTTTTCTTTCAAGTCATATTTCAAAATACAGTTGTGAGCATGTACATTGGTAAATGATAAAACATTTATCACTGTGTTGCAAATTTTATTATCTTTTCAGAGATATATAGTTTTATATAGTTGAAAAAAGAAATAACAATGTTTCAACATTTTTAGCAAACATGGTGAAGGTCATCACAATTTCTGCTGCTGCTGCTGTATGATGCTCTGTTTTACCACAATGTATTTAGAATTGCTTCTCAGGAATCAGGCACTGCAGTTGAAATTGGTAAACAGGATAAAATGGGTTAATTGGGGTGTTTTAAAAAAGTAAGTTTTGTTACCAAATTTGGTATGTTGGAGTCTCACAAGAATGTTCAGAGATAATTTCTGTACCCAGCAGTTAAGAGTAATAAAATGATCGAAGTTGTGACATTTTTTTATTCCAAGACATTCCTCTTAGCCAATAGAGATGGCCCCTTAAAGGGATTCTTTTTGAGGTAAACTATGGCAGCCAGTGATTATAAGACCAACACATTTACTAGCTGATTCAGAAATGAAAAGATAAGGTCCTGCAATTATGAGGCTGTTATATGTCCTTTTTGATACAAATTAATTGATTACAACAGAATTGGAAGCCAGGGTTTTCTTAATTCATAATACGGGAATGTAATTTGCATATGCCGACCTAAAAGGGGAGTACATATTATGTTGTTGCTTATCCATTCCCCCCCCCCAATTAGTTTCTGCACAATAGCTTGACATTTTCACTATATGCACTGTTACCAAACTTTGTAAATAGTTTGCATTTGAGATAAGGAAGAAGGATACACGTCAAAGGACTTAGTTGCTGATTAAAAGAATAAAAATGGTTTCTGTGCAATATTTTGTCACATGAAAACCAGAAGAGCCTATGTACAATTTTGCCAATGTTGAGAAAATGCAGCTCAACATTTTAGTAACCTCAAACCAGATTTAAAAAGAATCTTGAGCAAGTTTACTTTTTGAAGTAAGATCTGGTTAAAATTGTACTTTATATAACAGATAATGTTTTGAGATTTTTTGAAGTTTCTCATATAGGTGAATGACTTGTCCATTCTTTGGTCAAAGGTCCAGTTCACTAAAGGAAAAATTGTATGTATTGTTTTTAATGCATAACTTAGTTTCAGACCCTGTACCTTGACCAGAATTTGTGGTGAGCTTGCACTGAAGGTATATGTAATGGCTATTGATGTAGCTGTCTAAAAGGTCATTGCATTCCAAAGAAAAATGTGTTTTGCTGATCGACATTTGTTCTAGATTATGTTCTTTGACCAAACTTTGTGGCTAGCTTGCACATAGGCTGATATTGAAATCTTTAGATTCTGGAATTTAAACTAATGTCAGTGGTCACATTCAGGGTAGGTCTAATAAAATTATGGTTTCTGCACAGCAACGTTTTTGTTCAAGACTGCTGTCCACAGTACTGATTTTTAAATTGGTGATAATTTGCATGTGCTTGTGTTTTTTATGTCCTTATTAAGAGGGAAATATATTATGAAGTTACAAAGTTCAGATAATTACATTTATCAGGTAAATTTGGCTGCATGTGGCTTAGAGTGGGTTAATTAGGGAAGAATAATGACTACAGGAACAACAGGCCGTATGTAGATATTAGTTATATTTTTTCAAGTAATTATGAACTGAAGGATTCTTAGAACAAAATATTCTTGTATCATTTTTTCCATAAGATGTGAGCTTTTTGGTGAGGATGTCCAGAGAGCATTAATTTCAGGTATATGTTTATTGCATTAAAATATGTGTTGATTGTTTTATTTTACAGTAATTTGTTTCCTGTTATAATAGAAAGAAGTAGTTGAAAAGTCCTACATGCCATAAAGGAGGCAAAACTACAACTGAGTGTTCTCCATCCTGCCTAAACACTTGTTTTACTTGTTTGTTACAGGATGGACAGGCTATGCTGTGGGACTTGAATGAGGCTAAGCATCTATACACATTAGATGGTGGTGACATTATCAATGCTCTGTGCTTCAGCCCCAACAGATATTGGCTCTGTGCGGCCACAGGACCTAGCATCAAGATCTGGGTATGTGTACACACTAGGATGTCACTATTCATTAAAGTATTTTGAGTTGTTACAACAGTAAATTATTTATTTTTCACTAATTGTTTATAACTCGCTTAGCTGGAATATGTGTCTGGGATTTACAAATTTGATAAAATCCAGCTTGCCCAGGACCTGAAAGTCAGCAAATCACAGATATGTGCAAACATTTTGATTAAATTGTGACTGATGAATTAAAATTTAAATATTTATTCCTTTCATGTCAAAACTTATTTAAGTAGTAAATACTTGCAACATCATGTCTGTGAAGTAAATACGAGACTAAACTTGACATTTACTACAAAATGGAAATGATGCGTGATAGATGAAAGAAGCTGTGGCCCAATTATTTAACAGAAGAATGCAGTACATATAAGGACTAAATAAAAGAGCTAATACATATACAGTGGATAGATAATAGGGTGTAAAGCTTGCAGATTAAGCATTATGAATGGAATACAATCCCTTTCCTCTCTCTCTCTCTCTCTCTCTCTCTCTCTCTCTCTCTCTCTCTCTCTCTCTCTCTTGTGTTTAGGATTAAGGACATTGGGCAAATGATTTGTAAATCCCTGCACGTATTGCACCCTTGTCAGTTTGAAGTTTTGCTTGTGTGATAGATCATGCAGTGGGTTATAATTTATCTTGTGAGCATGGGACAAGGGTATTTGGAATGGTATCCATTCTGATTAAGTAAATAGTTGCAGGTGAATATTGGGTCCTTGCATCATAATTTGGCCATAATGAAATTAAAGTGAACCATTGTGCATGACATGATGATCATTTATAGTAACGCTTTCTTTGCCAAGTTGCTTATATTTATAGGCAGTAGCACTCCTCTGTCCCTCCATTAACATGACTGAAAGATTCTTGTATTTAGTCCAAGTTACTTCAATGATGGTAAGTCTTTTGAAAGGAAAATTTATCGTTCTTTGTATCCCAACACTTGTATGCATATAAAAAATATTTATATATTTTTTGTGTCCTAATGCTTGTAGAAAAAAATTTGACAAGATGGAATTGGCAAGATCACAGTATGTCACACCAGTAACCAGCTCCTGTTAGTTACCATCTCAGTAAACTGTTTCAGACAATGGATTGTATTTATGTTATTTATTTTGCACGTGCATATTTTCTGATTTCTAAAACATGAAATAAAATAAAGGTAATACTTCGTAATTCAAGGGTCACTTGGAGTTTAACTGGAGATTGTATTACAATGTACAGTACTCATACATAGGAGTTTAACTGGAGATTGTACTACAGTGTACAGTACTCATACACAGGAGTTGAACTGGAGATTGTACTACAGTGTACAGTACTCATACACAGGAGTTGAACTGGAGATTGTACTACAGTGTACAGTACTTGTACACAGGAGTTTAACTGGAGATTGTACTACAGTGTACAGTACTCATACAGGAGTTGAACTGGAGATTGTACTACAGTGTACAGTACTCATACACAGGAGTTGAACTGGAGATTGTACTACAGTACACAGTACTCATACACAGGAGTTTAACTGGAGATTGTACTACAGTGTACAGTACTCATACAGGAGTTGAACTGGAGATTGTACTACAGTGTACAGTACTCGTACACAGGAGTTTAACTGGAGATTGTACTACAGTGTACAGTGCTTACACACAGGAGTGCAAGATAAATCTTCAATGTACATGCAGTGATGCAGTAACGTGAACAAGGTCACTATGAATGTGAGCAGTGAACTCAACACTATTTTCTTTTCTGTTTTTAATACTGTCATGACATTTTAAGGAGTTAAAATTTAATCTTTAAGGAAGAAAATGTAATTACTGGTGACTTTTGGCAATTTTAATGCAATAATACAAAGTTGACAGGTGTGAACAAGAGCAAAAAAGGGTGAAGTTAATATTAGCATGGTTACAATATTGTGCTAATGCTGAATGTTTGTCATCATCGGAAGGAATTATATATCTTTGTAATAGCAGAAATTATATGAAAACAGATGAAAATTCAATATATTTATTGATTTTTCAAACAAATTATATTACATGGTAACAGATCCATTCAGCAAATCATAATCCATCTAGCAAATCATAATGATAGTCCCTTAACGGTCATGAAGGGTTTTCTTCTTTTTAAAAAAAAAATGTTGTGATCAGTAAATTACACAGAGTAATCAATTGAAAAAAAATGTCCAAGGGGTGCCATACCTGAAAAAATTGCAATAGTTTAATGTTCCAACTTCTGTAGGGCATACAAACAATATTTTTGAAGATAATTAAGGGTGTCCTGAGACAGAGTCATTGCAATAGTCTGATTTGCAGCCAATGATTACTGAAATTAACATGTATTAGCTATTGACTGATTGTGAAAATATATCCAAATTATGAGGCTGTTAACATCTTCCTCTTGTCTTGTAGCCAAACAACAGGCACAATGCGCACTTCTGCATCTCTTAACAGATGCAATAATATATGCAACCTTTTCAGGGCTGTTCCATTTAAACATACATGGTACCCAGGGAAGGCAGTTTTTGAAAAATATGTGCCAGGGTACCTTGATTTCACAGAGTTCATATTAAAATGATAAATTCTAAATTGCATCTATGGGTGAGTACCCCACTTAAAAGCACCTTCCCTGGGTCAACAGCCCTCACACTGCAATTCTTCCCATACTGATGTTCTAACTGAGAGTGAGCACTCCCTCCATTAACATGACTGAAAGATTCTTGTATTTAGTCCAAGTTACTTTAATGATGGTAAGTCTTGACAGGAAAATGTATCATTCTTTGTGACCTATATTTTTCGTATCTAATGCTTGTAGAAAAAAAATTTGTCAAGACAGAATTGGCAAGAATTGGTATGTTACACCAGTGACCAGCTCCAGTTCCTGAAAAATTTGCATTAGTTTAATGTTCCAATATTTGTAGGGAATAAAAATATTTTTGAAGATAATTAAGGGTGGCCCAAGATAGTCATTACAATAGTCTGATTTGCAGCCAATGATTACTAAAATTAACATGTATTAGCTATTGACTGATCGTGAAAATATATCCAAAGTATGAGGCTGTTAACATCCTCCTGTCTTGTGGCCAAAGAACAGGCGCAATGCACACTTCTGCAAGTCTTAAAAGATGTGACTAATGTATGCAACCTTTTTATACTGCAATTCATCTCATACCAATGTCTCAGTTAAGAGAGCCTTGGAGTTTTTTTTAGAGCACGGTATATTTTTTTTTAAAAATTGACTTGTATTTATTGAATTTTTCCCATGTTTTGCCTTTTTCTTCACTTTGTATGCCTTTTTGGGATACTTTAACTTTGGCATTGTGCTGATGTGCCTTTAAACCGGTACTTTAACTTTGGCATTGTGCTGATCTGCCATTAAACTGGTGTAAAAGAAGGCTTCTGTGTAACTACAGTATAAGAGTACGCTTGTCTGTAGACTTGCATGTACTTTCCTAACAGTATTATGTTTTACAGTGGGGCCCCGGCTTACAAACGCCCTGGGTTACGAACGATCCGAGTTACGAACGCCAGGTGGGCCAAAAAAATGACTCAGGTTATGAACGGTGACTCGGGTTACGAACCGAACCACCATTCGCTTACGTGCAATATTTCAAACATGCGAGCTCACATATGGCTGCCTCTACTCAAATAGAGTGGAGAAAAGGAGTCTGTGGTGTTCTTGTGTTTATTTATTTTTGTGTCATGTTTGTGTTGTTTTTGTGGGTTTTGAGTGTGTTTGTGTGTTTCATTGCTGTGTGTGTTGTGTGAGTGCTTCTTTTTTCACCTTTTTTTAATGTAGCAGCGATTTTCGGCAATTTTTTTTCCAGCTCAGGAACGGATTAAAAATTTAACAAAGAGACCCTATGGGAAAATGCGTTCTGGGTTATGAACGCCATCTGGGAACCGATTAGGTTCATAAGCCGGGGACCCACTGTATTTATAGCGGCTGTCCTATTTGCAAGAAACATGCTGGTTTCTACTTTCAAACTTTTGACCTCGGATTTTATTTATAGCAGCTGTATGGTTTAGTGAGGAGAGAACAGACTGGTTTTCTAATTTTTAATCTTTACTCGCAGATTCTTTGTTTTAATTCATATTTGGTACAGAACCAGTCTGTAGGATACTTGGCACTAAAAGTCAGTCAGATTTATTAAAGTCGATGTGTGTGCTAGAGCAAAAATGTTTCCAGATAATTTCACATTAAATAAAGACGAAAAAACTGATTCAGAGATGAATACATAACACAGCGTTCCATTCTAGGGCAGGTTCATGCCCATTGCAGGCTGTGTGGAAAGGATTTTAATACTATTCATGGTGGTAAATTTGATATGGAGCAACACTTGAAAACTAAAGAAATCTTGAATTTTTACAACAAAACTCAATTGTGGACACGAATGCTATAAATGCAGTGGTGTTATTTACCGAGTTCTTAATAGAACACGCCCCTAGCGGTAGAAGACTACATTGGTCCTTTGATTAAACAGATGTTTCCTGATTCCAAAATTGCAGAATGCATGCATGTGCAAGAGCAAAATCATCTAATATTGTTCGGTGTTTAGCTGAAGATGCTTCACTTAAAATTGCAGAAGCCATGAAAATTGGGTCGTTTAATATTGCCACAGATGGGAGTAATAATTATGACAAAAAGTTGTACTCAGTCTGTGTAAGAGACTTTGACAACGAAAATGGCAAAGTCAGAGTGCTCTTATTTCATTACCAGAATTAACAGTAAATTCCACTGAAGAAAACATTTTTGATTTGCGTGATAATGTTTTGAATAAACATGATATAAATTGGCAGAACTGTATGGGGTTTTCAGCTGATAATGCATCAGTGATAACTGGAATTCATAAAGGAGCTGCATTCTATATTTTGACAAATGTCGCGGTGTACATCACAGGTTGTCTCTGTCATTTGATGCACCTTGCTGCACGAAAGGCTGCCAATAAATTAGAAGGAGAATGCCTGAAGTATCAAGTTGGCATTCTACCTGACAATGTACTTCATGCTGACAGAATTTATTTTTTTCATCTTATTTCCCAGCTAAACGACCCAATAACTGGAAGATGTAAATTTCCTCTTCTTTGTCAGGTTATGAAAGGAATATTACTTCTTTACCATTCTAATGCTGGCAGTGAGAGATTGTTCTGTATTGTTAGCAACAATAAAACTGAATTCAGATACAGGCTCAGTAATCTAGTACTTAGTGCTCTACTAGGTGTGCAAGACATTCATAATTTCGGCTGGTACAAAGTGAGTATGTTGATTTTTAAATCGAAAAGTGCTACATATATGAAACCATGAAGCAGTAATTGATGTTAAAAGACATTAGGGGTAAAAAAATCATTTTGTACGTATGCTTATTGAACTTGTATCATGTTATATGTGGATTACTCTTTTTCTTCTTGGATTACTCTTTTTGTCCACTTGGATTACACTTTTTCCTCGCCAGGGGTTGGCATGTATGTTACTGCTGGCACATTGTGGTGCTACATCAAGATCATAGAATTCATTTTAAAACCAGCAATGCTAAAATCTCACACCCAGATTAACACTGTATGTGACATTGAAACCATTTTTGTGTGCACAGTTCTGTGACAGTTGGATGCATACTTTTCATCCTTTAAACAAACTGAGGTTACTGTAAGCTATATTTTATGCTGTTGCTAACATGTGTGAAGTATTTGTATTTATGATCAAACCTGCCTTTCTGACCAATGCAGTTGGAAGTAGAAATAAATGTTTATATAGAAGTAACCTTTCCACATTCAGGACCATACTATATTGTGATGTTATACTAAATCTGATAACTGAAGTTGTGACTAAGTAAAAGAAATGCTACATGCTGTTCAATTGACTTGTATTTATTGAATTTTTCCCATGTTTTGCTTTTATCTTCATTTTGTATGCCTTTTTGGGATACTTTAACTTTGGCATTGTGCTGATATGCCATTAAACCGGTGTTTCACGAGTCTATAAACATGCTCACCCTACTGCTGGCACATTGCAGTGCTACAGCAAAGTTGATGATATGAAATTTTCCACCTTTTGCAACAACTTAATTCTGCATTGGTGGTTTATGTTTGTTGCAAGAAATGCCCAGTGTTTACAAAGTGAATTTGTCATGTGATCAGCTTGAATTTAGTAACCTTTCAAGAATATTTGATAATCTGTGCAAGATGTTGCAATGGTTCTAATATCATTTTTACTTTATAGCAAACGGAGTCATACCAACTTGAGATGAACAAAACTGTATTTCTCAGTAGTCAAATTTTGCCATCTTGATTCTATTATGGCTGTGTTACATCATGGCAGGAAAAATAAAAAATGTTAATCTTAGTTACAGGCATTAAATAAAAACTGGAGTGCCCCAAAACATAATGTGAATTTAACATGGGAATGGCTCGCGTTAGGCTTAACTCAAGAAAATACTTTTGGGCAAAGTAGGTCTCTTGAGTCATTTAAAATGTGTATGATGAAAGTCATGTGGATGCCTATATAACATCGAAATACAGCATTTCTCAAATCAGTAAAACAAATCTGATGTGCTTGGTGTTATCAGTTGTTGCAGTTTAGGGTTTCTTAATTTGAAGCTATTTCTCAATTTGAATTGAAGTTTCCATGTTTTAACATCACTACTCTAATACTATTCTTTAAACTGGATAGCAGAAAGTTTTGGTGTCATTACTTTTGCTTGGGTATTATGATTTAATCTAGATGTGGTCCAATGCTTGGTACATGCTGATCAGTCAGTTGCTAGCTTGCCTAAGATTCTGTTTGGGAGAAATGGCCTACAGCAAAGAATATCATCTACTCCTAAAATCTATACAAAAATTCCTTACCTCAATTTATACGTTTAACTTGTGCATCAATATTTCAGGACTTGGAAGGCAAGGTGGTTGTCGATGAGCTACGTCAGGAAGTGATCCGAACCAGTAGTAAAGCTGAACCACCACAGTGCATCTGTCTTGCATGGTCTGCAGATGGACAGACTCTGTTTGCTGGCTACACTGACAACAAGATACGTGTTTGGCAAGTCTCCATGGCTGCTAGATAAAAAGTGCGCTTATAGCTACAATTTGTGCATCTGAGACATAAAAAAGACGTTTGTTTAATCTATTTTAACATCTGTCCAGTGGAGAAAAAAATCTGAAAGGCTAATGAAACATCGTTGGCCCATGTTGGCATGTCTGCATAAATGAAAGAAATAATGTGGTTCTTCACTTTTTTTATTGAATTCCCTGGCCAGTAGTAGGAGGGGGAGAGATGTTTATATTTCAAACCGCACAAGATATGTACATGTGCAAGTTGTATAAACATTAAAAAAAGATCAATGGCATCACTTTGTATGCCTTCCTGACCATTCCATACTTAGACTACGTTAGATAATGATGCAAATAGGACTTTTAATGTGCAAGTTTGTGAGTGTCTTGATGTTTGTAGGTTGATGACTTGGATTTCCCAATTTTAATAATTGAACAATTACAACCTTTAAGAGACTTCATACTGGTTTTATTTGAATTACACCACATAAAATGATTATGTTTGAAATATTTTACTTTTTCCTCTTGCATTTGTTAGCTCACCTGGCTGTGAAGCCAAGTGAGCTTATGGTATTTCCTTCCATCAACAACTTTCTTCTTACCACTCTGAAGTCCATGTTTCTGAGCTGATTTAAAACAAATGCAGAATATGGGTTTGTATCCTCAAACTCAGAGTTTGACAATGAGCATAAATACATGCATACTAATGAGGTGATCTTGCATCTGATTGACTGAGCTGCTTTCAACTATGGAGACCATATTCTGATACAAGTTTATTCAAATTTGGAATATATATTGTATCATTAAGATGTTGGTCTAGTACCAGACCTGCCAACTCTTTATGATTTTGCCATAAGTCTTACATAGCTGCCAACTGTCCCGTTTTTTTTCGTATTTGTCCCGTATTTTGGACCTGAATACGGGTGTACGTTGTTTTTGTAAAAAGTATGTTTTTTAATGTAAAACAAAATAATAACAAATTTCCTTGCAATTTTCAGTTTAGAGCGGGCACTCGGTTCCATTCTGATAGAAATGTATCGCATGTATATAGGAATACAGTTCTACAGTATGATTGGTTCATTCGAAATCGAGGTTACCATGCCTGTCTTTATCTGCCATATTGGATTTTGCAAACAGTTGCCGCTAGCACTGTCTCATCTTTGTAATATTCAACTTCTAATCATGTTGAATAGGAAAGCAGAATATTCAGAATTTTCACCAGAAAAGACAAGAAAACAGAACTGAAAGGACAATTGTCTTGTTTAGATTTGTGAAATCATCTAGTAAAGGAGAAGACTTTACATTTTGGAAATTGTGTAATGTGATTTTGCTATTGGGCATGGAGGCGCACATGAAATACAAGAGCATGAAAAGGCTAATAAACATCAGCTTGCTGGTTCATCATACACAACTCAGCCTGAACTTGGATGTATATAAATACCAGAGAGAACCTTGATGTAATTCGATCGAAATTCGGTTTATTAAATTTCTTTTAGAAATGAACCTTCCTCTTTCAGTTACTAGTGTTGCTGGCGATCTATTTTGCACGCATTTTCCAGACGGTAAAATCGCAAAGGATTACTTGTATGCTAGAATGGAAACAGTTCAGTAAGAAAATCACACAGAATTGAGATTATCAATGACAGTTGGTACATTAGAATCGATAATAATTGAAAAAAATAAACAAGGTGTGGAAAAGGCTCCTATAAACAGCCTGTGTCTGAGTGTGTTGCACTCTTGCACCTTCTGAATGGGCACCTGAATGGAACAGGGTGCCTGTCCAGAAGGTGCAAGTGTGCAACACATGCATCTTTGACATTAAATAATTATGTAAGGCACTGTCCTACCTTACTGACGGTTGTATATGTTGTAAGTAGTTACATAATGCATTTAAATTTTAAAAATCAGTTTTTGGTCCTGAAAATCAGTATTTTTGTCATAAGCAATCAGTATTTTTGTATTTGGGGGTTGGCAGCTATGGTCTTACGAAAATTACCCTTAAAATACGGACTTAAGGGCATTCAAGCCAAAACTACGGAAAAATGATCGTTGCTGAAAAATCCAGATAGTGGTTCATCTGTGTTTGATATGAACCCGGGTTTCATATTAGAATTAGTAAATTTAGTCCGGGAACCAGACTAACTTTTACAGCAGCACCCCAGACGCTTTAAACTGCACCTATTTGTTCATGCAAAGCGTCTGCATGATCAAACTGTTGATTATAGAATTTTAAAAAAATGGCATCCAGCAAGCAATGCATGTTTAAGACGAAATGGAAAATAAGCTTCTAAAAAAAGTGTTAATAATCAACACAGAAGAATAAAAAGGAGTATTCAGATTCTTGTAGATAAAAGCTGGAAAGGACACAATTAAGTTTATTGGACATCACATGCCAATTTGAGTATGTCTTATGGCAGGAGATATGATTGCCATCGTGATGTGAAATGGAAAAAGAATTTCCAAGAATTACGTCCAGTTGAGAGATAGCAACAAGCCATTGAGTTGCATAGGGTTTAGAACTAAAGTTTGTGCAACTGTACTAGTGGTAAATAAAGTCTAAGCGTACTTTACAAACTTTCCAGTTGAACGTAATGTTTATCGTCGCTGCATCAAACTTTTATTTACGTTTTCCAGCTTTACAACAGCAGTTATTGATATTTTGTTACACTTTAATAAAAACTGGTCAATCTTACGGAGAAAAATCAACTGCCTTACTGAGATGGGCTCGTCAGGGTTGGCATGTCTGTAGTACGATAATGAGTAAGATCACATCTGCCAGTGGTGTGCTCTTGCATCTGATTTGCCATGCTTGTTGCCCCTCTGGAAGCTATATTTCTGGTCTTATTTTGATTATACTTGAAAGGTGGGTTAATATCATCAATATCTGGCATGGGTTTTTACTTGAAAGGATGTAATTAATCTGATTTGAACTAAACTTGGAATATTACCTTATATCATCAAGATAATGGACAAATCGGATAATGAGTATGATCCACACCTGGTGATAGGGTGATCTTGCATCTGATGGACTGAGTTGGGTTTGCCTCTTTGGCGATATTCTGATCCACTTTTTTTTGTTCAGATTTGGAATATAGGCATGTATTGTTGTATTTTGGGCAAGTATAATAATGAGCAAGATCAGCATTTGATTCATTTGGCTTGTTGCCCCTTGGGAAGTCATATTCTGATACGATTTTGATCAAACTTGGAAATGTGAGATTGTATCATCAGAGTCTTGCATGTGTCAAACATGAGCAAGATTCATGAATAATTATGATATAAGGTTGCATTTGATTGGCTGAGTTTGTTACCATTGTGATTATATTGTTTAACCTAGATTCATCAAAAATGGTGATGGAGAACATCATACCATTTAGATCACAAACCCGTATTTCACACTTAGTTGACTTACGTCAAGTCTCAAGCTCTATTCTTTTTTCCCAGAAGGGCCCCAGATGGTCAAGTGGTCTAAAGTGCTCGCCACTGCCATTTCACCTCTGTTCATGTGGGTTAAAGTCTCGGGCTCAGCCACTGTGGGTATGTAAGAAAGCTGCCAGTTGCTTCCTGTGGGTCAGTGGTTCTTACCTGGATTTTTCTGGGTTCTTCCACCAGTTATACTGACTGCTATGTATAGCCTATCGTGTGCCAAAAATCCACCTATAAATCTAGAACAACTTGTTGCCAGAATCGTTGATTTAGATGATTCTTTGCCTTTCTTAGTGGCATATTTTACAACCAAAGGTCACTGTGACTGATGTTGAACATTTTACAGACTTTTATTTTTGCATTTTGTTCATGACCACAGATTTTTCCTGGAATCCAGGAAATGTAATGAGAGGACACATCTTGGTGAATGCTATGACATTGTCACTGTTATCCTTATTTCACAACGCACTTAGGTTAAATTTTATGTTTTATTGTTTATGCTTGAATTGTTAAATTTTAATGATTGTGTACATTTCTGTGCCACTCCACAAGCAAAAGGTCCTATTAACCTGTATTTTTCATTTAATTGGCTTGGGTCAAGTTTTTGCATTTAGCTCACTACCTCAGGAGTTTTGCCAGGTACATAATATCCCATTTTGAAACATGAAATTTGATGAGTTGATTAATTTTGATGAACACTTCTTCTAGTAGTAGGTCAGTGTACCCCATATTTTACACTTCACTGGTTTGCATTCAAGATTGTGTTCGATGTTTGTTTCTTGGGCACTGTTAATGCTAGAATTGTGAAACTGACAATAATATACATCTCTTCTACTGCCACATCCTTGCAATGCAAGTATGAACTGATCAATTTTTCATCATGTACTAGGTTTGGTTAAGATTTGCATTTAGTTCATGACCACAAGTTCTTGGCAAGCTATACAATCATAACATGAATCATGAAATTTGGTGAGTGAATTCATCTTATTATCTTAACAAGTTCAACTCCCTTATTTAAAAAAGAGGTCTTTTTGACTTGTATTTCACGCTTCAGTAATTTTTAAATTCTGTGCTAAAGGTTTGTTTATTTTGTACTATTAATGCTCCAGTCATGAAAATTTATAATTGGATGCACTCTATTGGTGTCACTCTTATAAGCAAAGGTCGCTGTGACCTATATTTGATTCTTTACCAACATGTGTTATTGGGTTTATGACCACATATCTTTTTGTATGCTATATACATCCTAACCAACTTGGAAAGCCCTTTGTAACTAATGCAGTTTGATTAGGAATAAATATTCATTGGTGAACCTTCCATATTTTTGGCTGTACATTGCATATTGTTACCTTCAAGCGGTTAAAAGTGTCTTTGTTCATGTTAGTGAATATAGGAATTAGAATTTTAGTCTGCTGCATGCTGTACATGCTGGACTTTTGCAATGGCTGATTGAGGTAATTGTTGATCCATGAACTATACTTGTACCACTGGCTATAAGTATATTAAAAAAAGCTATGTGCAAGGTATTTTGAAAAAGGCATTTTCGGGGTGTAATATTAACTTCTATAAATTTATCATGGTCTCATTGTTACATATTTCTATTTTTCCCCCATAAACCCAAAGATAACATGCCAGGAGCTGTCAAAAAAATAAAATCCGAAAATAAAAAAATTTGCCAAAGTAGCATTCCAGAAGTTTATCCCTCGTAAGCTGGTGATCATTGCTAGTAAAATTGCGTATCTTGTGTTTGAAAAGTTATAAATTTGCTATATGGTGTGCCGATTTTGGTCAAAAAGTTGATATAAATTTGTAGTGTAACATTTTCGACCCATGAGAATGATGTCATTAACTGTACTATTTTCGTCATGCTGGCAATGCATCTTCCTGTTTGGATTACAAATCTGACCCACTTACTTCAAAACTTGATTTCAGGCAACGCGCATCAGCTTTCCAAAATATCTTAAAAAGTGGTTAAATCTTTGCTCTTTCTAAAAATATATGTGTAGAGCGCATGTTTGGCAGAATAAAAGGATAAAATGTAATTAAAATAGTTTATTGTGCCTTTACTCACCTTAAACAGTGAGCTAAAATTAAAATAATGCCAGGTACAAACGATTTGGAGTTTTACTTGACATAAAAAGCAATAATTCTGTGCAAAATATCACTTTAACACTAGGTACGGTGTGCAGAAAAACTACCTTTTGATCTCCGGCCCTAATGTTAATTTTCCAAAGCATATTAGTTACTCCCATCTTGCTTGTGCATAGTTAAAAAAAGATTCTGGATCGTGCTCGATTTAAAAAAAAACTACATTCAGACTCTCGGAATTTATGCACAAAAAAATCGTAAAAATTTAAATTAAAAAGACTGTAAATTTTTATAAGAAATAAAATGCAAAATGGTTGTACGACCTTACACTGACGAAAATGGAAGAAACTTGCAAATTAGGGTAATCCGTACAAGTTTGCAGGGATGTTCCCCTGAAAGACTACTGTTACGGCTCGATGGTATGGTCATAAAGTAACAGAAAGATGCAAATTAACAAGTTTTGTATAACTTGACAAATAATTTAATAATGTTCACATCGTAGAAGAACCCACATGACCTAACCCAACCAATGGGAAATAACTTTATTCTTCTAAGAAACCACCTGACCTGTCCAATGGGAAACAACCACAAACTCGTAAACGGGTTTTATTATTAGTATTGATTGAAAACATCTTCATAAGCACTTATTGATAGAACCTATACAATCAGCACACTTAATATCTTAAAATAGAACCTGTACCTATATGCAAAATTTAACTATAGACAGTTACTACAATTTACAGACATGAATAAAATTCACAAAAATAATTTAGGCTTACTGACTAGATTTTTTTGATTCCCTTAGCTCGTTTCTTAACTTAATTATCAGCTAGTTTTAGACAGTACATTTTACTACGCAATCCGATGAACTCTACGATAGGAACAAAAATGATCTCATCCTTATATTTTCCTATTACTTTTTTATGATCATCACGGTGATATCGGCTGTTTTTTGGATAATCTGAAAAATCAAACATCTCTCGGTTATCATAAAACTCTTTATAAATATTATCAGATTTTATCTTCTACATAAGCGAGTCAGTATCTGTAAAAAACAGCTCTGCATCAGGCCACTTATCTTTAACAAAATCGTAATGAAATTCGTACATTAGCCATTTTGACATCTTAAGTACTGCCATACCGACATAAACTGGCTAATTTAACTTGAGTTTTATCTTTCTTCGTTGAATGGCTTCTATATTTTCGTTAAATATTTTCATACTGACAAAGTCGTAAGATGCTACAAGTTTATTACGACGTTCCACGTTATTGACCATCTCGATATTGACTCTCTTTCTAATGTTTTCTGTGGTCTTGCCAAAGATGCTGTTATTCATAAGCTTGAAAAAGTTTTTTCAAATTCTCTTCAGGCAGCTGCTTGTCATGCTGTGTTTGAATCTATATAACTTTTCATCCACGGTGATCTATTAAATTTTAGCACACGATGAACTTTTCTTAGTTTTAGTCCATGATCAACTGCTTGTTCTAAAATTTTATGACACACGTATCTCTGTTTGTCAAGCAGATTAGGAACTAGTTTTTGAACAACAGATTTACCACTAGTGCTAGAACTAGATGAATAATTTCTATTTTTCTGATAATAAACTCTAGTCGATCAGCATTGATTCTAGACGGAATGGATAGTCGCTATGCTTATCATGAAGTTTAACAGGATAGTCAAGATCAACTTATATAGTTTTGTCAGTTTCTTTGAAAAACTCTTCTTCACTGATCCACCTAAACTGACCAACCAGCATAGATTCCGATAATCCGTAACCATAAATTATTTGCATTTAGATAGTTTATAAAACTTGATGGTGCTGTACTATCATAATCTGGTAGATATTTTTTTATTAGCCCTGGCATATTTTTTTGTTGTGACACTTATTCCACCTCGGATTCCATGTTCTATAATGTTGAACATATCAGGGTCTGTTAATAGTTCTAGTTTTGTTTACTATGCTTGAGTAATGCATCCCAACTTAATCTGGGCGCCGAATAATACCAAGCTCGGTCAAGTTCGTAGTTATCAGCAGTGACATCTCTGAAATTTTCAAATATATCCGTAAGTAACAGCACATCTGTGATAAGATATCAATCATGATAATCTCCTAGGTTTTTGCAGCCAAATGAATCCCATGTCGATTTTGCATAAGCATAATTATCATCAGTAACCCCTCCAAGATTTAACCTCGAATAAAACTTCTCTTTGTCAGGTAGACACGTTCATTAAATCTGCTCAATCATCAAGATATTCATAGGGAAAATTCCTTTCCGTGTCAATAAACTGTTAGCAATTTCACTGAAATGATCAAATTATCAAATTTACTGCAGCCTTTTACTAGCTTGTCCAGTGATGCTGTCATAAACTGCAGAATATCAATAAATCTTACCTTGCCTATTGTTACCAACATGTTCTTTTCAGTGTTGTTTGGGATGCACTTTATTTTATTATTAATTTTCAAGCGGTTTATTATATCTTTATTACCGAATGCTTCAACTACAATATGAGCATCATATCCTCTGAAATTATGAAAGAACAGGAACAAAATCCAGTGCAGTATATTTTTTAAATAGCATTTGTCATGTGCTGGACCACGATACTTTCCGGTAATATGGCAGTGATCTTTTACTCTTATCTTGGCAAAAGTGCCTGCTCATAAATATGGCATATTTCTGCTATATACTTCTTGTTTTACTGATAGTGGTTTCATTTTTTCTGTCTTGGTAAGTAACATCATGATGAGATCAATTTCATTGATAAGGTTCCTTAGCAACCAGACAGCAGGTTCCTTTCCATGGTAAATACTGGTTTTGATAAAGATTTATCAACAGCACAAACGACTTTATACGCCGCTCCACAGGGAATATGTTATGTATTTTTCTTGTCAAAGGTTTATCAGGGTTATTTTCTGCTCCTTGCACTGGAAGTAAAATAGACTCGAAATCTGTATAGATTATAAAAGGCACTTTCATCTTGTATCTGTGATTTGTAAATTGTAATATTTTTTCATCTTCGCCTGGCATAGATATTTTCTGAACATTAGAGCAATATTCGAGATGTTTATCAAGTACATGTTGGCATACACAGCCGTGCAAACACCTGACACAGAAATATTTCTTTTCCTTATGCTTGTTATACTGACCTCTGACTAGCCTATTAAAACTTTTTATCCACGCATGATTTTTATAAAATAGTAAATTTACTGTTTTTTGTGATGTTAGATTGCTGATATATCGGGCATATATCATAGACACCAAATACATTAATACTTCCAGGTAACAGGAGATTGTTCTGTTTTTCGAATTTTGGAACTTGATATTCAGAAATGGGAAAGATAATCCCGCTAAAGTTGAGATTTATTAACACGACCATATAATTTGATACTCAATAAAGATGATCTCGTGCAGGAAATAATGCTGATTTTAATGCCCATTGGAAACATTTTTTATCATAACTAGTTATATTAATACAACATTTTGAGTGTTTTTTATCCTCACTGGCAGCTCGACATATGAGCTACGTCACATTGGAGCAGTACTCTGTTATCTTGTCAAATTTCCAGCCAGAACCAGATGTAGTGTACTCCTCTATTTTCTTCCATATCTCCTGAAATGTATTATCTGACGACGACATTAAAACTGTCCCAGTTAAAAGTCTGCTAGATTTTGATGTGATATAAGGATTGGCAGATTCCTCACATTGCCTAGCAGTAAGCTGCTCTGCTGCAAGGTGCTCTGATGTACAAGTCTGGAGGGATTCTAGAGATATATTTAGCTTAGAAAGCTTTTACATGGAACTGCACTATTTTTTTCAAGCCCTTATGTGTGGCAAGCTGGGATTTAATTGTTGGCTGAAGCAGATGATATAAGTTTGTGGCAGAGAAATTTGTAAGCAAACATTTATTATTAAATAACCAACTGTTATCAAAACCAGCAAAAGCGGTTGAGATTTTTGTGACCTGATACTTCTGTCAAGAACAGACTTTTCTTCGCTATATCGGCAAGTTTCAACATCCTATATCTACTGTTTTATATTTCTTTAATTGATTGTACTGTGAAATTTGTCAATTAAAGATTTGGAAAAGCTATTATTATATTATGGAAAATTTATACCAGATGTCGATGATCATCATCAATCTTGCCAGACATAAGAGATTTTCTGGTTTCACCCGCGATATAATCTTTTTTCTTTTAAGGAGCTTGGCGTTGTGATAAACATAAAAACAAAGAATGCAATTAGAATTTTAACGCCAGCTGGTTATAAGATAAAAGTGAAAGGTGCTGATGATAGCGAATACAATGGGATGTTCTTACATGAATTTATCTGGACTTTGTTTAGCGGCGATGTTACTCCAGACGGAATGAGAGGTCTATCAAGTAAACGGCAGTGTAACCGACAAGAACATCAGCAACTTGTCATTACAAGACGAATTTCAACAACATCCGATCTATGATATGTACCAGCCAGCGACAGAATTATGATTAGACATATCAAAACAACAAAAAGTTGTTGGAAATATGATAAATTTGGTTATTTAAATGTCAGTGTTAGAGGAAGTATTACCAGCCAAGTTAAATATAAGTCTCACAGGTTCGTGTTTGAAGTTTTTCATGGCATTATTCCTAGTGGCCTAGTTATTGACTACAGGAACAGAATTAAAATAGATAATAGACTTGAAAATTTAGATCTTGTTACTTCGAAAGAAAGGACATGACAAGGTAATGTTGGAAATCCTAACAATTTTAAAAATCTAAGATTGTTAGTATCAGCTAACGAAGAAATGTCGTTTTCTTCTATTACATCAGCTTCAAAGTATTTTAACATCAATAAACATTCAGTCAGATGCGTTGCAGATGTCATTACAAAATCTGCCACGTCAAAACAAACAGGATATAAAATTGTCTTTCAGTATGAATCACCTGCTGTTTAAAATATTTCCTACTTCGCTATTTGTCAAGCGGAAATTGAGATATTTGTTTAATATTTCTTTATCGTGTCCAACAAATATCTTTCCATGTCAAAGTATATGATCAAGTTCTATGCTGCCGAGCAAAATCAAATTATTTTTGTCTCTTTCTACTTCAAAGCGAGCTACAACGTTATTGTCACCACGAAACATATTTCTTACAGCCTTTTCCAGATGAAAGGGATTTATATTAGCTTGAGTAACAAATATATCCATTATTTAATAATTAACATAAAATTGTGATTGCTATGCAATCAGTGCACAGGACTCCATTTACATTAACCAATGTTGAGAATATTTCTTGGATTTCATAATTGTGTCCCGGTCATATCTAACAAATATTTGTTTATATTTCTCAAACTCTGATACCACAGAATCTGTCAGTAGCACATCAAACGCCTAGTAGAGTAAGGATCGTATTCAGCGAGAAAATTCACATACTTTTTCTTTTGTTTTTTGATAAGTCATAAACAACTTGACAGCGTCAAATAAGAAGTTCATATTTAAGATTTTAACTCTGACTATTCTTCTTATTTCTTACGGCATTTTATTACAGTAATTAGATAAAAGTATTATGTATAAAATGTCTCTAACAAATTTCATGTTTGCGAAAAGACTGTTAGATTTTTACACAATATCAATCATGATACAGCCAATCAGCCAGTGAATCAGAATTCTATAAACTCCAATACTGACAGTCAGCATGTAAAACAGATTGCTAGAAATCTAAATACAGCAGCACATCAGAATTCAGCAAATTCTAATACTGCTAGTCAGCATGTGAAACATCTCAATTTCATCTAGAAACATATTTATTTCCTGATGTTGAGGATAAATTTGCAGATGAGCCAGGTATAGTACATCAAGATGAACAAATTTATATCGCAGCAAAATTGCGGTATAATGTAAAATATTACCTTGCTAAAAAGATTAAAAAGTTTAATTTTACTTCTCTGAGAATCAGATATTCTGGGAGTTGTTAAGGCTGTTTATGAGCCGTGGAGAGTTAGAAGTTTATGGCAGTCGAAAATATATAAAATTTGATTTTCTATTTGTTAAGATTTTTAACTTGATGGGAGAGTGCATACTAGCAACAGCATGAAGGGAATATTTGATATCATTATGCAGGCCAGTGAAATTTAAGTACGTCCTTTTGAAATCCGAAAAGATTTATAGCGGCTGGATCGCTAGCGATCACTCGCTCGATGATAAATATATCCTGATCTGTCAGCTGTAGCTCATGTTCATAGAAACTTCCAATAATTTCTTCTCCTAATGAATCTTTCAGCTTATACGTCACAGGTATTGTTTTTAAAATTATATCCACAACGAATGCTTCGGACTGAATCCTTTTTCAAATGTTTTCTTTACTAACGAAATTCTAGCTCTATCACCCACACTAAACTTGTGTTTTCGGTACATATTCTGGTTTGGATTATTTACAACTTCATTTGGTGACATTCCAAGCATTTTATATTTTGTGTTATTGTAATCTGAAATAATCTTTGGCAGATCTTTGACATGCCTGTTAGTGTTTTTAGCTGTGAGTTGTTTGTAAATCTTCTTTTAGCGTGCGATTAAATCTCTCGATGACGACACTTTTCCCTTCATTCCCTGTGATGTATTTGATGATGTTATTTTGTTCCAGAAACTGATCGAATTGCTTATTAAAAAATTCTGCACTGTGGTCTGTCCATACCTTATTCAGTTTACTTTCTGTGCTGATTATAATATCTCTCAACGAATCGGTTATAGATTTGCCTGTTTTATCTTTAACAGGCACACTAAACGCATATTTACTAAAAATATCAACTACATTCATCAGGTAACTTTTATTATCATTATGCTTTGCAATGTGTGACATATCAGCTAGATCTATAACCCATATATCATCAGCCGAGTTTGCGACTTTTTATCGAGGAATTTTTTTTTCGGGTCTGTGAAGTTAATGTGCGAGACCATTCAGTGGTCCAGTGCTCTTCGGTCCATCATCATAAAGTAAATTTTTACTGAGCCGGGGCTGAGGCGCTTGCGCCAGAACGCTTTGCGTTCCACTGAGCCCCAGTTTATATTTCGCTCCAATAATACCTTGTACCAGTTTACGATCAATTTGCGACCTTATTCCTTTCAGTCTCATATCACTTAGCTCATCAAGCATAATACGGGCGCAAGCAGATTTATCATTTTCGTTGTCACGATAACATACGTCATGGCTCATTACAATTTTATCGACCTGATTATAGGGCTCCTCCCCCGGGATGGGATTGTCATTTTTATCAAGCTGCTTATCGAGAGGATGCCAAGGCCCTGTATACCTGTGTGTGGCAGGTTCCATCCATGTTTGGGTTTCGGTAATTTGCCAATTAACTTGTAAATATCTAAGCTGGATTCGATTACACCTCGCTGATTACAACACTGACAATAAGCTACTATTTTATCTTGCTCAATCCAGAGATCATGATCATCTTCACAGGTACACGCTTTGCTTGCAAATTGGCTTTGCATTTTTGTTATAATTTAATCAACAACTAAAATAGTATTACGAATTCCTGGCATTCCCTGATCTCCAGGTAATAGTGAGTCACGTTTGAGAAACATGCTCTTTTTCTGGCCACATTTAGAACAGATACTTTTCAGCATTAGTCACTTATTTTTAGTAGTTTCCGTGGTTTTATTTTTATTTCCGTTTTACTTCTGCATTTCAGGCAATACGTAGTCATTTTTATATTTGCTTGTTAGATAAAATTGCAATTTTGTCGTTTTCCAGGCTTTGATTAGGTGCAAATTGTAATAGAAATTTCAGAAAATCATCAGCAGAGTGCTTTGCACTCGTTGACATTTGTTTGATAAACAACGAAGTAATATCCACAAGCTGCAGTTCCTACTGGCTGAAGTTGATTAGACGAATAATTGATTTTTTTGTACTTTTGGGACGCTAGCACGTAATGTTTAATAATATCACTTGGTGGTAGCCCAAGCGAATCAAAATAGTTGTTTTCATAAAGAGCTACCCAATGCTTACCAGATCCATTGTCGAAATTTTGGATATTTATAACACAACTTCTCCCTCCAGGTTGAAGTGATTGGACTGCTAGCGGTAGGATTGTTTGAATCCCGAGCTCATCTTTAGAAAATACTCCTTGAAATCTGCTGACATCTTTCAGTTTATCTAAGATCTCAAAGCTGCTCAACGGATGGATCGCAGTGCTATCCTCCTCCTGGTACCGGGTAGCATTATTCCTCTCCCACGCCCTATTCCCAGCAGATTGGGAAGTAGACATCCCGCTATTCCTGCTAGCAACGGCTCCATGAATCCACCTTGGTTCATCTTTTATTTTTAGTTGTTTTACGTTTCTTTGCTGTTTTACGTTTCGAACACTTCGTGTTTTAGGCATTTTTTAAATTTATAATCGTTAGACAAAAGTGGAATCCTTTGCACTTTAGACTTACTGTTTGATTCCATCACCAGACACAGCCTTCTTTGTGCCACTGGATATGGCACCTGAGGCAGCAGCTATCCCCAATGTGCCTAGCATTGGTAGTAATTTGGGTGGCACAGTTTTTTGCAATAGTTGCCAGTGCAGGTCTCAAATCCTCCACGGATTGCTTGAGATCTGGACATAGCAGTAACTTGCGCTGCTGATAAATTTAAAATAAAAGGTTTTTGCAGTCGTATTTTATTGATTTGCCGCTGTGTTAACTTAAGTTTTGCTGGCGTTGGATTGCTCTGCGATCTTGTTCCGAAATCTGTTTTCAGTGAAACAGACTGTCATTTAACAATAGCTTGTATTAGTCTTTTAACTTGTCACGGTGATAAATTCACTTCGTGGATAATTTATATCATTCTGTATTTATTTTCCTTCTGCTGGATAAAATTTGTAATGCATTTATTCCGCCGTTGTTAGGGGGATCAATACGTTCCGCAAGCTTGTTTGATAAAATTGTAAAGTGCAAAGCACTTAAAGTGCAGAGGACCTAACACCTGGTAGTCATTCTTGATCAGAAAATCAATACATTCCCACCACTTGATTGATAAAGTTATAACCCAAATGCAAAGTGCAAAGCACTTCATACTTAGTATTTAGACTTAGACTGTCATCCTGTCCTTCATAGAATCTGTCAGATACAGTTAGCACGTATGCATAATATACATTATCTGGAGCAACTGGAGCCTGTCCAAGTGACAACGTGACTTCAGTATCAGAATTTGACCCGATAGCTTGTTTGCTATGCTTACTGACATCAAAGTGAAATATCGGATAAAGCGTTCTAATCCACTATCAGCATCTTGATACTTTTGCATAGCTTCTATAAGGTACATGTACGCACAAGATACGTCTCTGTCAGCTAGCGCTGCAGCATTAGCTGCAAAATTACATTCGATCGCTCGTTCTGGATACTGCTTAGAATTTATTCTGACAAATATTTGTATAACATCTGGACAATCAAATACAGAATTGTTGTGAAGCTGACTTCCACGTCTATTCTGTCGTTGAAACACAATAAATACATGCCTTGGTAACTGCTCACTTAGTAATGATGTTATCTGCCATGTGTTATTGATCGAATTCTGTATTGCGGTTTGATAAACTTTATTGTGCATAAAATGTATCTTTTTTGTGAATGCTTTTAGCATCGTCTCAAGCTCTATTGATTTATCGATCGATGTAACGACATGTGGCGTCCACAACGCCAGTCTGAAATTACAAATTGTGCATCATCACCACCAGCTGGCATCAGACAGTCATTTTGATAAGCTCGAATTGTATGTTTTATTCCATGAAATACCTTATTGTAGTCTCTGCAAAATCCGAATATTGTGCTAAGCGGAAGCATCATTGTTATTTGATTCAAGCTATTGGTAAATGTTCGTTGTTTAGCATAGTCCTCGTTATACACTTTATTTCTAATTTTTGCTGTTCTGTTTACGATGGCTAACATTGCGGCTCCAGTAGCATCAGCAGCTGGTGTAGGAATTCCGTTAATATTACAAATATATGTCCTTACAGCAGCTTCATCTGCAGCTACATCTGGTGCGGTAATTCCAAGAGTTGCAGCATTATCAATAAGAAAAGTTCTCACTAAAGCTAGATTAGCATTAGCATCACCGCCAGCTAGAATTGAACTAAAATAAGCAAATTCATTTGCAATAGCTGCTCCGGTTCCGGTATCTTTAAAACACATCATATTGGTTGCAACAGATCTCGAGTAATCATCGCAGAACGAAACTATGTTAAGAATAATACTTGCAATTGGTAGGTGCATAGAAAGATCTTCTACTGTTTGATCAGCTAGTTGATATCTAGCACTTCTAAATAAATCCCATTCGTTATTAACAAGTGACACTTGTGTACCAGCAGCAATAGCAACTGGTGGTACCGCCGTTGTCATTATACTACCTCGTATTTAAAGTATGGCTTTGTGTGGTAGCAAAAACACGTCCTCGTCTTTTGTATAAAACGTTTGAATGCCAGTTTTGTTAGGTTCATTTAAATTTTCATTGAGATATTCAACATACTCAAACTCTGTTGTTGAGTCATCTGTTCGTTTTTCCTCAGTTAGGTCAGGGTAATTTTTGACAGACATTCCTTATCTGTTATTGTTAGACAAAAATTAGCATGCCGCAATATCTGGTCGAATGCTAGCGCTCCGAGGTCTAGTTTTAGTTATTAATTTTCTAATAATTTCTTCGCCGGGCGGAGATAGCATTTTTTGTAGTTTTTATTAGCGCCTTAATAATTTCTGATGTTGGTGATATTTCAGAAATTGCTTGTTTTATATCTGCTGTACTCGGTGTTCCCTCCTTGATTTTATCATCAATCTTCTGTCCAACAGCTGAACCTGCTGCAGAAGAGGCTCCTGTGGGAAAAGCTTTAGATACGTCTAACGCGATAGGCGCTATTTTTGTTTTGCAATTCCAGGTACATTTTCAATTATTTTAGAGAATATATTTCCATAGAAATCTCCTACGATATTTCTGTGATAATTTTTTCGTTGTTTCATTTGGTATACAAAACTCCCGATAGAACTGACTGTGGTCAGCATAACTGACTGTGATTAGTTAACTGTCAACTGACCTCAAGTGTAGATAATATATTACAGTTTCGTTATTGAGATTTAGCTGCCAGTCGGATTGATCGGTCAGTGTCATCGTGATAGAAGATATTTGATTTTCAACACTAACAGGATAGTAAATTATTTGACTTGGATTTACTTGCATTAGCGATCCAGGTGGTATGTCAGGGGAAAAAGAATAAATAGCTTGACCTTTTCTACCTCGTACTGTATACGACCCGCAGGCAATAAAGCAGTTTATTAATAGAATTTGCTTCTGTTATATCAACGGGTGACTCGCCATCGTATGAAATTGAAGCACTTTGCGATTCAGCAGAACCATAATGTTTTCGAAAAATCCTAACAACGGTCCGATGTTATCTGCGGTACTGAAATCAACAATAACCGTTTTTCAACGTAATTCTGGCACTTAGTGTGTTATAGTTTGGAATGAGCTCAAAATTATCTGATGTAGATTCAACCTTAGTTGTAATCAATGACTTTATTGCTTTATTTAGATCTGTAACGTTATAAGCGCCTTGTGGTATCTTAGTAGAAACCCAAGCCTGCCAGCTGGCTGGATCGATTGAAATGTGAAATCTTCATTAACATTAGTTCTGCTATTTGCCATAGCATGCCAAGCAGTAGCTGATACTAATCCTATTTCATATTGTGTTTGGGACATTTGCGTCCCTGAGTGCAGTTCGATTGGTGGATTATAAATAACAGAGAAGTTTGCACTGTCCGCTATAGTCTATGATGAATCGAGCAGTAATGTAGTTGATAACATTCTTATGTTATCTGATAGATAAAACTGAACTTCTGGCAGTTTGTGCTTTGCTGTTAGCGAACTAATTCGCCGCGGATCAGATCGTTGTGTAAAATATAATATTCGTCGGATGTTAGATAACCGTTTGATCTCAGATTATCCACAATTTCAATAATTTCGTTGTCGATTTCTGTGCTTGCATTTCCAGCTTCCATTGATGATATTAATAGCATGAGTCTATCAACTATCTCAGCGGTCGAGTTAGAGATCTTGACACCTCTACCTTCCTTTCCAGGTTTTTCCTCTGGAAGACGTTTATCACGCCTTTTATAAGTATCCTTAAATAGCTGATGAAATGTCCATTTGTATGGAAACTTTTTAGTTCTATTCTTGTCAGCAGTGAACGACATAATACCAGCAATAAATCTAGCACGTATTTTATTATACAGATCTGAAAATTCTGCTTCATCTTCTGCGTCGTCAATATTTTCTTCAGTTTGCAATCCAGCGTCTCGAATATCTTTCAGAATTTCAATAAAATCGTATTTATCCACTGGCCATACGCGAATTTGATAAACATTATGTTGTTCTCTAGAAATATGATCCATCAAAAATTGTAATCTTCTTGTGATATTGGTTCTCTCGCATTTTTTTTTATAAGACTTAATTTGATCATCTTTTGACATTTTTGTGACTAAGATATCAGTAAGAGTTTTTTGTTTCCCTGATAATACCTTCTGACGCTGAATTGATTCAGAAATTAAATTTATTACCTCTTCCTGTAGCGCACCAGGGTCTCCTATTCGCTTAAATAACTTTCTTCTGTCCTTCTTTAAGTAGACCAAGTAGTCATTTCCCTGATAACTTTTTAAGATCTTCCGGTGATACCACAGAAATATCTGGCTGTTTGCGAAGTACGGCCTCGGTTACTGGTCTAAAAAGTCTAGCAGTTTCTTCTTCCGTCTGCTGTATATTCTGATGTTCCTGCGCAACCTTCTTTTTGAATGCTGCTCTAGTTGCAACAAATTTCTTTAGAACCTCTATTGGTTTTGCATCCATTTTTTTTCGTTTCATTTATTTTTGTTAGACTAATTTTAGATTGTGGACGATAGACCCATTTTCAGATGTTTACCGGATAGATTAATTTTCACAGTCTAAAACCTTATCTATTCCACATCTGAACATACGATTTCGATCTCTTGCTAGCTTATCAAAGAAAAAGAAACTGTCCGCCATCACTAGTAGCGTTATGATAAAGCTCAGCAAATTGATCTTTTAATACACCCCCGCACTGTTTTCGGCCTATGTTTTGTACGTCGATATTGTCTATTCCAGCATATATTATGAAACAGCATGTATTTCGCCTATAAATAGGTCCACGTTATAAAATCCCTGAGCTAGGTAGACTGTATTACATTTACTTTTGCGCGACAGGGAGAAATAAGATTTTATCTTATTTATCTCAGCAGTGCTCAGCGGAATGTCATCGAAGACAATCATTTTATTCTCGTCAGATCTACCTCAGCAACGGAAATTAAATCATCGGGTTGTTTTTTGATAAATATATCAGTGAATACGCCAAGTTCATTTTTCAGCTTTTCGTTATACTCACTAAGCAGCTCGTGTTTATCATGCTGTGAATTTATTGTATAGATATAAACTCGATCGTAGTTGAAGAGGTCGTTAAGTAACATTAATCAGAAGATTAGTTTTGCCCTATTCAGTTCGTCCTACTATCAGATAATGACAGTCCGGTAGGTCGTGGTTATGTTGTTGTTTGATTAATCGCTCCGTGTCAAAGTTGATTATGTTCATTCTATACCAGTATTCACAAAATTTTATCTCGCAGTAATAATAAGAATGAGCTATTACACAAAATTTAGTACGTTAATTGACAGCTCAACCGATAAAACAGCTTCAGCTACAACCACTACGGCTGGCGCAGATTTAAAAAATTATATAACAAAAATATGGGGATACAATCACAGATAACTTAAGTATGTCAGGTCAGCGAGTGCTGGACCTTGAGACAACATATCCACCAATCAACCCATATAACTCGCAGGCAGTAAGCCTTGCACAACTTAGTGTGGTCAGTAATGGTAAATTATTGTTATCAGGTGGAAAGATGACCGAAAATATCAACATGAGTAAAAAATATTGTAAATCTTGAGGCCGAATAACCCCTCCACCTCCGCTAGCATAAATAACTCAAAGGTTGTAAGATACGCACAACTTAGCTTGATAGATAATAATAAGTTGTCATTATCTGGTGGGATGATGGCTGGAAATATAGATATGAGTGGGAAACTAATATTTAATACTCAGCTTGATAAAACAGCTTTGACCAATAACGATTCTGTAACAAATGTCAAGTTTGTCAAGGATAACTTTGTAATAAAATCCGGTGATACTATGATGGCAAATCTAGACATGGGATCGAATAAGATAACAACTACAGCAATTCCATCAGCGGTATCAGATTTAACAAATAAAAATTACGTCGACGATAACATAGCAACGAATATTGCATCACGAGTAGCAAAATCCGGTGATACGATGACAGGTATGTTAAGCATAGGGTCGAATAAAATAACAATTACCTATAATCCAGTCTCCCCATTTGATCTTACAAATAAACTGTACGTGGACGCTGAAATAAGTTCATCATCAGCTGGTATAATTACTTCTGCAGATGTCAATTATCTTAAAAATTCCATAGGTACGGTTACAGGTGCGATCGAAATGGTCAATAATAAGATAACTTCTACGCATGTGCCTGTTTCTTCATCTGACCTTGTGAATAAACAGTACGTGGATAGTGTTACCCAGTCGCTTGCAACTGGTGGTAGTACGAAACGAGCTAAAAATAGTGTCGGTCACATTCCGCATCTCGCCGATGCTATAAATAATCGTTGAGGTTTTGTTGTAACAGCGTCAGGTTATTATTCGGATAATAAGCCAGTTTATGCGTTTGCTTTTAACAGCCCTTTATCTGACGGGTTAGATTTGAACACAGACGAAGAAACAATTAATTTTTGGATCAAAATACAGTGTCCAGCGGTCAATGCGATTTGGAAATTTCAGCTACGAGGTCGAATAAATGCTAATGCCGGAGAAAATTATGACTTTCACTTACAGGGATCAAATGATGATTCGACCTGGACTAAGCTGTATAGAATATTTATTGGTGATGTTGATGCTTTTCATCAACATACACTTAATCCTGAAAAAAACACAAGCAAGTACTCGTATTTCCGGATTTATGTTTTAACGGTGAGGAATGGTAGTTCTTACCCAGGTTTGTCTATGTTTCAGATGTATACACTCGATGACCTAGTATAGGTCATTTTGATTTTAATGTAATTGTAGTATATAATGTCTCTTGATCATCCATCGATCAGAACTGCAAAAGATTTTATAATTTTACACTAACCCGAAAACGGAGATCGAAATAGCTGATATTCACTAGTTAGACCCAGAGACTGTTGAGGAAGCAAGAGCGGTTAATATAATTGCTGGAATGAAAAAATTAACTTTACGTTCCCCCGGTTTAACTGAGAACAGCAATAACTTTGCTAGAGTTTCAGGAATGAGAGGTCCTCGACTGAGATACGTAATTGGAGACTTTGATAGAATTAGCAAATACTGTCCTGTAAGCGAGTGCGAGGAAAGACGAGTAAAAGTTGAAAAATATTTGATAAATACACTGCTTGAGTTAAATACAGAAAACGTCTTGACGATTGATAAATCTGACCTAATAAAACAAAATTTAATGGTAGTAAGAAACCAGAGCAAGCGCGACTAAAGAAGATTCACGACGAGCTTGACAAACTAAATGAAACAAGGAAACACAAGTTTCTTAAAAATCGTAAGCTCAAGGATACATTTGCTAAACATCTAGTATTTCGTGTACTCGGTATGGACTACTATGATAAAAATACGTTGTTAGAAATAGTAGATAACAGTACTGACACTAACTTGCTAACAACAGCATATCTAGTTTTGATAGACTCTCTCACCGGCGAGAGAGAAAAGTATGACGTATATCACATTAATGCTGCATTAAACACAGTATCAGAAATTGAGTCTAAAATTGAGTACATGATGATATCGAAAGAGATATATTTTATCAAGAGCTTGACGATATTACAACTGTGAAACCCATTATTGATAAAGGTTATTACATACGTAATAGTTCTAAAGAAACTACGTTGAAAAACTATACAAAAGAAGCTGGAAAGTTACTGACATAAGCAAAATACAAAAAATATCAAAGAGCTGATTGCTGATACCTAAACCTAACCGCCATAGATATACAGCAAGTTGGTATTCGCTGTCTTTTGAGTTATGCAACAGCATATTCAATTCTCAGGCTGCATCTAGTACTTAAAAATTTTAAGCTTGGACAGTTATGTTATGTTGTTAGTTATATCGACGAAACAGAATATATTTATCGTGATAGAGTCAATGATATTACTAAAATACCAACACATTTTAACTCTCCATTTTCATCCTCAGTTTTAACAGATATCAGATATATCTCATCTGAAGTGTTTGATAAGTACAGAGTTTCTTGCCGATCCTGTCAATAAAAAATTTAGTGCTCTGATCGATAAAGCTTCAGCTGAAAATATTTTCACTACGGCAATTGAAATATTTACCGAAACAGTTTCATAATGACGAGAAAAGAAATAATAGACTTCAATCATATTTCATTAGGTTTCAGATACAACGATAGAGACGAGCTGATCAAATACTCTAAATATTATTATAAAAAACTTTACTGTCAGACAAGCTAGAAAATTTTATAGTAAAATAATAAGCGTGCTGAATTATATTCCTATGATATTAACAACGAGTGGAATTATGGGGGGGGGGGGCATTAAATCCATTATTGTTAATAGTGCCGAGGGTAGGTATTATTTTATCAGCGGTAAATAAAAAGATCCGACCAAAATGCGAGAATAAAAATATATAGCAATAGCAACTTATAATAAAATTCTTAATCAACTTTGAGCTTATCAGCATGGTGAGAAGTATATCATGCTAGATCTAATACTGGAACTGTGAGTCAAGGACGATTTGCTCGTAGATTTGATACCGATATGATACCGCTAGCGATTTCATTTCAAAATAAGGGTAGTAAAATTTTGTGTGAAATATGAAATATGGAAGATATTACAGCAGAAAATACCAAGATAAAGATGAAAAGAATTATTTTCCGAGGTAAGCATATGACTATTTTGCTTGACAATGAAAAGTATAGCACATATTTCAAAAACAGAAACAAAATAAAGCTGTCTCTGGTTTGCACAGAAAATTCAGATTATTTTAATAAGCTTAGCTGGGTTACAGACTCACTTTCTGTTTCTGCTGATAATCTTTATAATTCGATATCATAAGACAAATACACAAAGATCACAGTGGATGATAAATTGAAAAAGTGTTATGTTGATAAAGCCATAGTCTCACATGGAAATTTCATCAAAATGCTAGAACCTGGATCTCTCATTAGTATAAGGTTAATCTGTACTTGTTTCATCATGATGATGCAAACTATATAATAACAAAAGCTGAAATTCTAAAAATATCTCGATAGGTGGCTGTGTAAATTATCGTCAGAGCCTCCATTGTGAAATCAGATGATCGCGAAAGAGCGTCTGTTGTGACATATGTAATTATTGATTTTTTGTAAAATCCCAGTGAGTTATTAATAGAGTATTCATTTTAGCAGTAAGACGTGACCTGCAAATTCCAGCGAGTCATTACTGGCGGATTGGAATTTTGTGTGAATGTCAGGAATAATAATTTTGTGTGAAATATAAATCGCCAGTGATTTCAAGTAAAAACCGCCAGTGAGTTATTAATTTTATGACCATGATATTTATAGCAATTTTGTGTGAAATATAGATCACTAGTGATTTCAAGTAAAAAACCAAAGTAGTGAGCTTAAAGGGGCGTATCTAAACCAACCCTATTTTGTGTGACGACGATGCTGATTCAATGATAGGTCCTTGACAGGTAATCAATAATGACTCGACGCTGTTGCCTCAACAAGTTGTTTTCATATTTTATTTAGACTAACAGGGGGCCTTGGAGGGGGGTAATCATGCTATCGTCCTAGTACAAAATAGGGTTTTGGCTGAGATACCCCATTTAAGCTCACTTCTGCCATCATAAGATTCTTGATCTGACCTCCAATATGGTCACCATTGGAGCCATCTTAAAATTCTTGTCACCTGTCTACCTGAACACAAAGTGTGGGTTTTTTCCCCAAGATATCTTATAATGTGCAGTTGGTCTTGAATGAAAATAGTGCCAATCTGACATCCAATATAGCTGCCACACAGTGACCATCTTGAAAATCATGCTATTACATTTCCTCCTGAATTAATGGTTGTATCAATATGAGGTTTTCAGTAAAAGCCTAGTGACGTCTAGTTGGTCTTAACCCTTAAAGTGCCAGTTGCAACTTTTGTTTTTTCAGGTAAGCAATAATGTATGCAATCCATTACTTCAGCTTGTAAAACTATCTTCGATTTGGGGCTCAAAACAAAGTACTCTTTCACACTTCACTATTCACTTGACAGAGAAGTTTTAGAAATTCTCATCACTCATGCAACTGTGAAAAAAAAATTAAATGGCTGATGCACAATACGATGGTGATTTCTTTCAAATACTTTTTGAAGATTGCAGTTTTGAGGGATTTGAAGATGAGGTTATTGGAGCTATGGAAGTGGTGTTTGAAGTTCCCTTGAGTGATTTTGAGCCTGAAATTGATGTCAAACAGGAGTTGATTTACATGTTGGCAGGATGAAAAAAGATGGCCTACCTGACACACGCACCCCATTGAGCAGTATTTTCCACATGATATGTGGAAATGATAAATACCAAACCTACACACTAAGACTTTTTATGATGATTTATTGCATTTGATAGTACCGGTAATTATATATAGATGATAGAAAATCATTATGCAGATCGACAGAGTAAATGGAGCAGATGTGAGGACAGTCACATGACAAAATGGCAGCGTGTCGCACCTGACGAGACAAAACTTATACACCAATTATAGTTGTTGGTTTGGTACATAAATTTTGTCTCAGTTCTTACTGGGTTACTGATGATGTGATGTCGACCCCATACTTGAGCAAAACTATGTGTAGGAATACATTTCTTGCTATTCTAAGCGATTTTCACCTGTCCAACAATGAAAACAATCAAGGTGACCCTTTACACAGAATCCAACTAATGATTACAAAAATGAAAGCATTTGCCAAGGTTTATTCAGCAGATACAAACCTCAGTTTTAATGAGGCTACCTGCCCATGGAAAGGATGTCTCAGATCCAAGGTTTATAGCCCTGCCTAACCGAAAACGTTTGGTACAAAGCTGTTTCAGGTGTGCAATAACAAGCAGTGGATATTGTATTGGCAACCATTTTTACAGATGCAGACCTTGACAATTGCTGTGAAGGACTAGAACTAAATGTTGTGGAGTACAGCAAAACAATGAAAATTGATAATGGTTTGCACTGCAAGTGTGGTCTTTTGAGCAAATGACATGGCATATATATAGCAAACGAAGTTGTTGATAGGCTATTTCTTTTCCCCTGTTCTAAATTGCCTCCGAGGCTACACAGTCTGTTGCTGTCTGAAACCAGGCTGTGCTTGAACCTACCGTTGTTTCAGGGGATGTGGCCACATATCCCTCTGCCACCAATCATCTCTCGGTTGAGGTCGAAAGTGGTAGACGAGGCCTAAAGAGAGCTGGAGGGGCACCTTTTGTACTGCCTGCTTCTGCACCTCCTCTTTACAGCCCCTGAACAACAGTGGAGAACCAAATGGCAAGCAGCCTAAAGCCAAAGACTGATCAGGTTTCAAAGATGACAAATGCAGAAGTCTCACAGACTATTTAACTGATATTAGAAGAAGTTGTTAGAGCGTTGGATATAGAAAGATGTGCAGCTCTATTTATGACCTTGGCTATGCAGGTTGTCAGTTCCCACGAATCCTTATTTCCCAATTTTGAGGGTTATGAGAAAATAGCCAATGATGCCAACTCCAGCATTGATGACATTGCCACCATATTCTGCACAAGCTTTGACATTAGATCAAACTGCTTTATGTATCCAAGTTTTTGCAATGTGCAGAATAAGATGCCAGTAATAGGCATTAAGAAAAAGCCTTGGAAATGACTGGGTGTTAGATTTTGAGAGACAAGTGGAAATCTTGCCAATGTTTGCTTTCTTCGAGTGGAGGAAAAAATCCATAATATCTACCAAAGCCTTGACCTAATAGTTCTGGCTTCGACACGGAGACTGGGCAGTCAGACAGCATTAAAATCCTATACATTCTTCCTTTCTTAAAACTGAAATATCTTTTCATGGTATGATCAGAGTGAGGCAGAAGACTGACCTTTTTCCTGCACTCATTGTGTGGATATTGTCCTATGGCAAAGTGTTTGTGTCTATGAACAACATAGCAAGCAGGATGATAGAAGTAACCCCATCATCTTTATCCCTAGATATATTAATAATGACAGGCCCACTGGCTGTGCCAGAAGCCAGCTAATCAAGTCCCCAAACAACAAATCCACCAACAAATGCAATTGCACTGTTGTCTCCTGAATCAAGCACATGTGCAACTTGAGCAATACATTAGACTGGTGAAGCACGAGTACATCTGGCACCAACAAATGGTCAGCCTCTAGCTGTCTGAATAAGATGGTTATCACCAAGGAAATGGAAGTGTCACTGGAACATCACCCATTCTACTCACAGCAAAGGATAATTTTGGATCGAAACTCAAAGCATCGCACTCCAATGACTTTGACTTCATTTTCCTATTTTCACATTTTTCTGTAGGAATGGACTAAGGTCTCTCTGACCAACAACTATAAAAACACTGTAAGGTGCTCTCAAAGTACACTTAATACAAGTGAGACAAGTGTCATGATCGCAAATGCTGACCTGGAACTTCCTGCATTTTGAGCACTTTGTTACTGCTGCTTTTTTAAAAGACAATAAATTCAATGGGAAGTAACATCCAAAAATTTCAACAAATAACAGCACCCATGATAATGAAACTGAGAAATTTCAACAAGTTTGCAGAACAAAGCTGCAACCCACATGTATGGACTGATACCACATGAACATGCCAGGGCTAAAAAAAAAAAATAAACGTCCATAAACTTTGAAAAATAAGAAACTCTATCTGTAAAATTTATATTATTACACCATATTTTCTGATGAAGGGTTTGACGTCAAGAGGCAAATAATGGGTAGAAGTTTCTTCCTTTTGTCTTTCAACAGGAAAGATGGAACTTTCATATTTGTCTCTCTGATATAGCTGGATTTGAGAAATTGCAGTGCTTATTTCATAACTTGAATGTGATTAAGGAATGTATTAAACAGAGAAACAGAAACTTGATTGGTTTGGAACTTGTTTCAAAAGACAAGACCAGAACATGGAATTATATGTAAATTTTATTTACATAGGAATATAGTCATCATAATATTGCAAAACAGAATCACAAATTTCAAAAATCAAAATGTTGAGCTAGTGCAATTAAAATGCTTGATTTAAAAATAGTACATTTGTAAAATGGAAAAGCACAAGATTACCATTAATGGTACATTATATGCTGACCCCTTCTTTAGAATCTGAACATGTTTCTAACTACAGTAACACTGACCTCTGACCCCACCCCCATAGGCTTCTTTATTACCAAGTGTGCCAGTCAGCCACAAAGTTTGATCTAGACCTGGGATGTAGAACTGATGTTATTGTGCAGAAACCATTTCTCCATCTTTCAGTCAAAGTGAATAAAACCCCCAAATCAAGGTCTGTGATATACAATGTTTCTCAGTTGGTGACCTTGACCTGACCCTCCTATTGATAGCCTTCTTCCTTTACCCCATGTGCAAGCCATCCACAAAGTCTGCTAACTGTAGATGAAGAAATCCAGTTGTGTATAAACAAAATTGTTGAAAGACAGATAAATGTAACAATATGCTCCACCACATGGTGGGTGTACAACAATACTTGGCAGTGATGCATAGTTTTCAACAAAGCCGTTGCAATGAGACTGATAATAAGCCTTTTGTTTACTTTTGGGAAAGGTCCAAGGCAAGAGATAACAGACCTATACCTGCAAAAAATAAGACAACATGTACTGCACTATTCACACAATGATTCTTGTGAACAATTCTGGTGGTATAAATATGTCAGGCTGGAATTGAGATTTATACTAACAGATCAGTCAACTTTTGTTTCTTTCATAGCAAGAAATTTTTTCAAAATCATGAATAGTTTTGCATTTGAATCATGCCATTTTGAAAATCTATGTATCTAATATTGATGCAAGTATTGTTTGTGTAACATTAAATATTATTTCAGTTTAAAATAAAATATATATCTACTGTTTAATTCTAATATCAAATGTCTGTGCAATGAAACTTAGGCCTAAGAGAAGAGTCTTGACTCTCAATGCCATGTCTGGTTTTGGCCAGTCTTTGTACAAGTCTGCTCAGGTATTGCAGACAGATGATGTACTGTGTAGTAAATAAAGGAAGAGATTTAGTCATTATAAACAATGGAAAATGTTAACTTTTGGTGGCTTATTCATAAATACATCACAGACTTGTTAACAACGTGTATGATACAAAGTTACATTTGGATATTACACCATGGCATGATATATGCTATCAGCAAGTTTGAATATATTCTTTCCTTAGTTTGAGTGAAAATACAGTACATCTGAGGGGCACTGATAAGATTTAGTTCATGACTATACAAATACTGATAATATTACAATGTGCAGAATAAAGATCACTATATATTTGAAAATTCGAAAATTTTAACAAAATCACACTCAGTAAATATGTACATGTGTGACAAAAAGAAACCCTTAATATTTTTACATGGTACTGAATTGGGTAATGTTAAGAGGTAAATATAAACCACACATTCTTAAACATCAATTTTCCAATGTATTTCATTGCCTCTGTTGGTTCATTAATTGTGACCACTAGTTAGACTTGCAGTTCACAAGAATGCCTCATAATTTATGTTTGGGAAATATGATTGCTCAGTTTGGAGTTGTATTCAAACTGATGTACTGTCTATACTTGCTTATAAGATGAATCCAACTGCAAACTGCACAAACTGATCTGCACTCGCAAAATGCGCCGGCATATTCGGGTCTGTGAAGTTTATTAGGAGTAATCACTGAATAAACAACATAGACCCTGATCTTCAGGCACATTATGAGATGGCAGATCAGGATATTGTTGTTTGCAGTTTGACTTGATTTGTGAGTATAGACAATAAATAATAATACTTAATTTGAAATTTACATTTGAGCACAGACATCAGTTGCATTATTGCAGTTGAAGCAAATACTAAATAGTCTCTTAGATTGAACCATAATTAAATATCTGTAATATTAGTAACATATGGTTTCAAAATTAGACTAGGCTTGATTTTCAAAACTTTTTAACTATATGACTCAGACTTGTACTTGAAACTCAAAAAAAAAAAAATTTCTGCTGAAGCAAAGCCTTTCAGAATTTCATAAGTACTTTAGGGGTATCTTTATAGCATGGCTAGTAGAAGTGAAAACTGGTATAAACTGAGTTGAATGGTAGCCACCTAGCAGGCAGAATGGGGAGTTAACCTGTAAGAGCTGGTTTCCTTTGTCTATATAATATATAGACAGAAAGATGTTTTTCTGTTTTTCTGGGAGGGCTGGATTCCGAGGTAGCAGAGACAGTTATCCTAATGTAATGTGATCAGGTAATGTATTCGACGGGGAAATATTACAACAGTGCATTACTAAGAAACTGCAAACATGTTGTGCCATATGATGCAATGCATTATGATGAAATACTTTTCAGTTCAGGCAATGTACAGTTAGGGCTGTTCGAGTAAAACATATCTGGGACCCAGGGAAGGCACTATGAATGTGAGGTACTCACCCATAGATGCAGTTTAGAATTTTCTTAATATTTTAATATGAACTCTTTGAAATCAAAGTACCCTGCATATATTTTTTTAAAAACTGCCTTCCCTGGATACCATGTATGTTTAAATGGAACAGCCCTGCCTTCCCTGGATACCATGTATGTTTAAATGGAACAGCCCTGCCTTCCCTGGATACCATGTATGTTTAAATGGAACAGCCCTGCCTTCCCTGGATACCATGTATGTTTAAATGGAACAGCCCTGCCTTCCCTGGATACTATGTATGTTTAAATGGAACAGCCCTGCCTTCCCTGGATACTATGTATGTTTAAATGGAACAGCCCTGCCTTCCCTGGATACCATGTATGTTTAAATGGAACAGCCCTTACAGAAACTAAGTACCTACGGTTTAAAATTGTTGCAATCACTGACAGTTCATTTTTTTGTGATTGCCAATTTCTTGTAGATTGCCAATTTTCATGAATATAAAAAACAACAAAATTTTTGGGATCCAGCAAACAATGATGGTTCTATGGAACTTTAATGCACAAATTAAAGAGCAAATGAAAATGTCATTTTTCACAAAATAACCAAAGATAACACCCATAAAAATATGTACACATTATCAATACTCTTACATAATAAATTTATTTCTTATTAAAACTTATGTAAATAACTACTTTTCCAAATAACTGATAAACTGATACACAATAAATTCTGGTTGATGCATTCCTCTATTCCCTTTTGACTGTCCCAGTAATTATACATTGGTATTGGATACTGGAGGTGAGAGAGAGTACAACAGGGCAAGCTATGAAACTGGGGCAAGGCCACAATATTCAACCACACACACACACACACACACACACTATAATTTACTTATTACATACCCATATCTGTTAAATCATAAACTGTATTTAAAGTGTTTTTCAAAAATTTAAATAAGTACAATGATGTCGTAAAAGCTTGTTTGAATTATTTATATCTCATATTGAGTGCAAATGATTAAGACAATAATTTTGTTGCCAACCAATATCGCATACTTTTGACCCGATATTTTCAGAAAGTACCCAACAATCTCAAATCACAGTTTCTAAATATTCAGCATTCATGCAAAATAATAATAAAAATATCAAAATATACTCAAGGCCCATTTGGGGCATAATATATTTTTAAAAGAAGTCTTCAAAAATTATGTTGATAATTGCTCATTTAATAAACTGCCTTGATTAACATACCTTGGATGTAGTAATAATTTCTACAACCATTTATTTGATTTGTTAAAAATTTTTTTTTAAAAACTACTAAGAGTTACAAGCTTGATAGAAGAGTTAAGTATTTATATGCAACACCAAATGAAAACAAGCCTAAGAGATAAGAGGTCAACAAGTGGTATTATTTAACTATCAAACTGTAAGCTACAAATCCAGGAACTGAAAACCGAAGTTTCAATTGAATGGAAATATATATCAATTAGATGGTACTACTGACATTACAGAAAAACAAACACAGTGGTTTAAGTCCTCAATGTGAACAAACACCTCAGTTTTTGCACTGCTGCATGGAACATCGCATTACTAAATGGCAAATTAGAAAAACTATATTCTTCTTTGTTCATTCTGGTAATGATGTTACCTCTTTGATTGATGTATTAACTGTTTATAAGGTGCACTCAACACCAAATATTTCTGACCTGGATTTGAAACAATATTACTAGCATATACCCTGCGGGAAAAAAGAAAACTAAATCAATACTCCAGGAAAAAATATTTAAGGAAATTGAGAATACAATAATGTACCTTACAATACTGAGAGGAGTAAACTTCTTAGGATTTCAGATCTATTTTTGTAGCTGTCAATTTTCTCAAAATAAATATTGGAAAATCAAATGTTTCAGAAAATTAATATGTTCTTGTATTAATGTGTTCTTGTTTAGCACCATCTATTCATCAGGAATGTCCACAGGTCTTTATTTCCAAATTTCATCCTGTCTGATAAGAAGCCTCCTGGGCTTAGGTCCTGCTTACTGGCTATATGCAGGTGGTTTCTGAAGGGAAAAAAAAAAATCAATAAAAATTTTCTGCATATCTCATATTGTAACAATTCAAGACTCTACTAACAAATCAATTTAATCTATATATTGAACAGATTTCTGAACATATAACTAATCATCACTTTCTGAGCCCTTTTCCAAAAAATTAAACAGACTTGAATTTATTATAAAACAGTAGGAACATTTATTAACTACCTAAGTGACCCCAACGATTGCCATTGTTTACTCAACCCTTGTACACCCTAAGTTTAGGTAATGCATCAGCCATTATCTCCAGCTGGTATATGATCCTATTCTGCTTTTGGATTCATTTGGTACATAATCATGGATTGATGAAAAATGGGGAATTATTACAGCAATTAATTGTGACATCATCATTGCAGACATCATCAAATTTGTGAATGTCCTTAACATTTTGCTTGAAAATTTTAGTTTTTACATTTTACTTACAATCAAGCACAAACTTGATAACTCTCTTGGTAATGACAGAAGTACAACTTCATGCTGTCTTCATTGTTTCTAGAAATACTAACATTTCTCAAGATGTAACACCTATTTCATGACATCAAAATTCTGTGTGTATCTTCAGTATGCTGAAGCTCATATTTCGAGTATTTTCAGCTCACATTTTGTAGAGTATTTTCAGCTCACATTTTGTTGAGTATTTTCTGCTCACATTTTGTCGAGTATTTTCTGCTCACATTTTATTGAGTATTTCCATCTTTAAGACAGCAGATACAAACATCTGTATCAATATTATGGACTAACATCAAACATTTTTTAAAAGATATGTCAAATGTTAAGTGTTGAAGCCATTTTGGTAATGAATAAGATGAGTAAAAAATGATGCAAAGTTTTATGAACTTGTGGAAAACTTGTATCTGCTTTCTACAGACAGTTAAATGGAAATTAATGCTTTGCCAATATTTTTGCTTTAGGCCGATATATAATTTTGAAATTACTTTTAAGCATGAAAATTCTGACAAATCTGAAATCATGAGTCATCATTTAGAATCAAGGCCACTCAGCAATTTCTTGTCAATAAATATCTGAACATGAATACCTGATGAGCCGGAGTGTAGGCTGGAGCAGATGCTGTCACAGTGGAGTAGTTTGGTGGAGGTTGACTGTAAGCTGTTGTGACTGATGTTGCACTTCCATAAGTTGGCTGATGATTAACAACAATGTATCCAGAAGCTAGGCGCCGCCGTCTGCGCACACATATCCAGATGCCGCAAGTCAGTATGAAAACGAAGAACCAAAACCAAATAAACCAAAACCCTGAAATTAAAAAGAAAACTTGTATATCATGTACCTTCAAGCTGGAGATCTATTTTGGATGTCTTCCAGTATATAGTCTACTCACTATAAAGTTATTCATTATACTGATTCCCCTCTTGTTTTTTAAATTTAAATTTCACAGCATTAATTCTTTTAATTCTAGTTCAATACACTATTAAATGCCCTATTTTGTTTTTAGATGTATTATTAAGCATGGCAATGTTGGATCATACCACATTTTAAGACTGTCTCGTATTATAGGTCACATACATTAGTATGATATGGCAATGTTGGAGCCCACCAGTTTAGGATGGTCTCACAGTATAGGTAACATCATATGTATTCTGATGATGTGGCTTTGGGAACCTCAGTTTAAGATGGTCTCATAACATGGGCCACTTTTGTTTTATATTTTGTACATTATTATGATGTAGTTTCATTGCAACATGGGTCACTTTTTTGTGTTGGTATGACCTTGTTGGAACACACCTCAGTGAAAGATGGTCGGGCAAAGGAGCCTAATATCTTGAACATCCCCAGCACAGATATGACCAAGATGTGGGGCTTCAAAAGGAACACAAGCTACCTGAGACAACTGACTTGCAGCAAGAAAAACAGGTCATCAAAGAACAGAAATCAAATCATAGTTACTATGGAACCATAGCCAATCCTTTTTCACTAATAAGGCATGAATTTCACTACTTACAAACTGACACTCAAGAGAGAAGAATAACATAACCAAAAAGGTAAGCAATACAATAGTTGCAGCTGTATTACTGCATTTAAAAATATTGTTTTAGCTCAAGAGTAACAGATTCTTTCAACATGCAGCAGTCTTATCCTGGATTCCTGGAAATTCTTTCAACAATTTGTGCATCTTCCAGTCGAGAGACTCTTGTTACTGATGTTATCCTATCGGATGGCAGACTGGCATCATTTGTATAAATGTGAAAGATCTTCATGCCAGGATGGTTTCTTTCAGTTCAGTCAAATTCTATTCAGTACTTTTTGACAAAAGGTTTGTCTATTTTTAACAAAGATGGCCTATTCATTACACCTAAACAACTGCCATTTTTAAATGTTTTTGATGGAAATCATGTGAATTTGGATCCTCCAACAAATTTACATAATAAAGGCATTCCCAAATTTGTGGGAATGTGTGATTTAGATTTTTAATGTAGCTTAAACAATTTTAGTCATATTGCTACAATGTCTGCAGTGTGGAGGTTTATAGTGATACCTAGCACTGGGATATCATGCTGCATACATGTGGCTTCATGTCCCACCCAGTCACATTATCCTGACACCAGACCAACCAGTCCTAACACTAACCTCTTAATGCTGAGTACTGAGCAAGGCAGCTGCTGGTACTATTTTTATAAGTCTTTGGTATGACTCAGCCAGGTTCAAAACCCATGACCTCCTGCTTCTGAGACTGATGCTCTAACCTGTAGGCCACCAGAACAGTCCCCAAATTTGCAACTGGCATTAACAAAAAGGGGCTGTATATAATTATTTTTCTATAGTGAAAAAAAGCACATTATATACAAAGCAGTGGCATATCAAGAAATTCTGGACACCCCTTTGCAGAACTTAATTCTTGGGTCCCCTCCTAGTTCAAAAAGTTGTTTGATGGGAATTTTGCCCCCCACCATTGTTCAGTCAGTTGTTACAACACTGATAAAAATAGATCTGTTCCTGGACAAAGATTTTTGTTGCTGGGCAAGAAAATTTTATTTTTACTTCATCAGTGATCAAGTGGGATCAAGTGGGAACAAATCTTCCAGCCCTGCATTGGATGGTCTTACCCACCCATTAACAGGATCCCAAGACAGCTACCAACCATGGTCACCTGTCAAATTTTATTGTTTCTGACTAGTTTAGCCCTTCCATGTTCATAGTGCAAGAATTATTTGCTCCATCTGAATCCATATTTGCAGGAACTAATGAGCATATTTACTTACACCACAATCCAAAGACAGATACCCAACAGCAATCTTCGCTATTGTAGCTACAGCATATTTACTTACACCACAATCCAAAGACAGACACCCAACAGCAATCTTCGCTATTGTAGCTACAGCAGTAAGCTCCAGCACCTGTAGTATACAGATATATGTTGTTAAGCATCGATCGTAAAACTTGATATTAGTGGCTGATCATGCATCATTTGTGATTTTTTTCAATGGACAATAAAATCCTGATATGTATAAACCACATTATGAATTAAGAAAATTCATTTTCAACTAGAAATGTGTAAATAAAACAAAAGATACCCCAAAATATGATGCAACTGAGAGGTTTTTAAACTATCAAGTGACAAGGTGACTGACCAATCAGCATGAAGCATGCATGTATGTCATGTGGAGTGAAAAGCATAAACATGAACAACTTACTATATATTCTTGCTTATAAGTGGAGTCAAACTGCAAACAACAAAAATCCTGATCTGCTGTAGCATACTGCACCTGCAGATCAGGGTCTATGTTGTTTATTTTACTGATTGCGAATAACAAACTCCACAGACCTGGACCTGCCAGTGCACTATGCAATGGCAGATCTGGTCCGTACAGTTTGCAGTTGGACTCATCTTGCAGTTTGCTGCTGGACTCGTAAGCCAGTACATACAGTACAGTGACTCTTTTACTACACAATAGCATCAGAATTAACATTGAAGTACATATAAAACTGACTTCAGGACTTGTGTAGGAACCTGAAGTCTGATTTCTGTTGTCCAGATTTACTCAAGAACAGAATCCTGTTTGTTTTGATTAAATCTATGGATTTATTTTGGGAACTGCCATGTTTTGATTACATATCCAACAACACACAATAGTTTTATAAGAGACAGTGACTAAAGATGAGAATTTATATATATATTGTATTATCCACTTGCCTTCTAAATTTGTTTATGAAAAAATGATACAGAAAGCTAAAAATAAATTTCAGTCAAGGTCTCAAATGTATCAAGTTGTGTACTAAGTTTGGTTGAAATGCAAAAATAATTAAGGGACAGAAATGAAAGTGGCTGCATGCCAAATTTGGTTGAAATAGTAATTATGTGGATGGATCTGATGATATGGGGCTGTAAATTTTGGTTGAAATTCAATAAAGATTAAGGGAGCTGTGCATGAAATAATTGAAATGGATGGACAGATGGAAGGATGGCTGGCCCAAAATTAGAAATCCATATATCAAAACTCACAAAGGTTTAATTTCATGCATCTAATTTTATGTGTCTAATGATTTTCCCTGTCAAATTGTAGTTGGCATAGCAATACACACATGACTTCAGTATTCTTTACTCCAAGTCATAAAAAAAAATAAGAGTACAAGTTCTACATTTTGAACAAGTGTACCATGAATGGTACATAATACATCTGCTGTGTGTTTAAAGGCCCTTTATGTAGGCACTAGTAGGGCATGACTGACTATGGAGACTGACTAATGGGTTTCACTGATCTAGTCCTTTGGTCAAGGTACATTCTATTGAACAAAATTTATTGTGCATGACACCACTGTCTTATTTTCTCAGACTTACCATTCCTGTGACCCCTGACCTTCAAAGCCCATAATCTACAGGTTTCTTTATTGCCCTAGTGGAAAACATCAACAAAGTTTGGTCAGAGAATTTACTGCAAAAGCAATTGTGCTACAATGACCTTGACCTTTTGAAAAATTCTGGCCTCAAAATCCACTGGGCTATTCCATACATTAAGTGCAAGCCTCCACAAACTTTGCTCAAGGTACATGGTCTTGAACTAAAGATATTATGCAAAAACCATTATTATTATTATATGCTCAAATTGTCTCTGTTAAATTTACATTGTCAGAATCATGCAGTATTTTTCCATACTGCACAGCTTCATACTGCACGACACGTATTTCTAAAAAAGTATCATGTGTTAGAAACTACTTTTGACTGTGAACAAACAATGTATGCTCAAGTAGCAGATACCGTTGATTTTCATTTATTAAATTTGTTTGTGGATGAACGAAACAAGCTGTTTGGTCCATCTGAAAGAAGAGATGAAGCTGCCAATGTAGATGAGTTGACTGGGTCATAAAGGATCTATCAACCAAGCAAATGAAAGAATGTGGTATTTGTAATGTCCACAACAAATGTAAGACATGCATTATTGAAAATACTATTCTGGTCATTTAAACATTTAGGAGACTGTTCACAAAACAATAGTTCAGACTATGACCCATGCTCTTGGGGGTCCATAAAAAAGCACTGAAAAGCATATTAGAGTCAAGGTCTGACCCATCTACCTCAGAGATGTCCCATTTTACAAGTCAGTCGAAACTCTAAATTAAAAAAAAAAAATGCAACTGAAGGAGGTGGGTTTTGGCACAAAACCCAGAGCCTCAGAGGCAATAAGCCAAAACAATCAAGATGTCTTATTTCCATTGGTGAAGTGGGGTGTCACACCGCAGCTGCTTTGCAATTGTTCCTGTTTGACTTTTCTGATACAATGTTTGAATTTACAGTAGTGACAGAAGTCATACAGGTCATGTAAATAGTTGGGGTCCTTCCAACAAAGAGCATGAAAGAGACATGGCATAAATGCACGTCTTCTTTAACATGGTAATAACAATGGCAATAAATATACTCAAGTTTTTGCAACCTGAATTTCCTCAGAATGTTCTTTCTTAATTATTTCTGCAAAACTTAATTACATGGGTTCCAAAAATTGATCAAAAACACCAAATTGTACTCTAATTTCATCTACATTTACAACAGAAATCACATTTTCCTAACTGCACTTGAAATGAAATGAATTTGATATTCCATAGCAAACAATGTTTAAATCCTGCATCTTTTTGAAATTTCAGTTAAAAGAATTCACATTTTTCCCACATTAGGATTCCAAACAATCAATGAAAGAAGAGAAACACAAGAGCACTTGCATCATGGCCAGTCCCTCCACTGCTTGAATCACATGTATACCATATGGAAATGATCCAAATAATAAATCCAGTCTATCACAAAAAGAAAAGCAAAAATTTTAGTTGATCTACAGAAAATCAAAATCCATCCATTCCAGACCAACTGGAAAATTTGTTTCAATGTGCATTCATTCACAATATAACTCTAAATTTTAAGCAGACCAAAATGATGAGTATTTTTTAAACAATGACAGAGTGCACAACCAAGTTCAACAGTCCCTGGGCAGTGCTATGTGTGGATTAATATTGTTACTGTATACTGATGAACCTATGGTTGTGTATTTACTTTAGAATCCAGCATAAATTCAATCACTTTCTTTCTTGTAGCCTGTTTTGATTATTGTTCAGCCTTAAGCAGAAATAGAAAATGAGCATATAATAAAAAGGTTATTACATCTGCATAAAAAAAATGAACTCATTTTTCTAAGTAATACTACACTCCTAAAGTCATGATGTATTGCTCAGAAAAACTCGTTATGATTTCCCATACAAATACTCTAACCTATAATTCTTCTTTCAGTAACATTGATCTTTACCTTTGACCTTTTGATTTTTAATTATAGGCTTATTCTGCACCCCAAATGCAAGCCATTCACACAGTTTGTGTGATGCAGTACTAATGATATTGTGCGAAAACAATTATTTCTCTTTCAGCCACTTGTTCACCTTTGACCCTTTGACCCTGAAATGAACAGACACCTTTCTTACCCCAAGTGCAAACAATGCACTAAGTAAATCTACACTTTATCTAATTTGCTACAGTCAAGCTTGAGTAATTTAAAAATTTTAATTTATAGGTGCTGTCTACATTTTGTGTGCAAGATATCAATGATCACTTTTATTCTTTTAAGATAAGTATAACAAGACTCCCATGACAGGACTGATGTTCTACTTGCAAAATAGATTTTCCAGGAATTCATGATAAGATTATTTCTTCTTTTAAACGATTAGTGTCAAAGCCATCTATAAAATTCTGGATAAATAAGAGTTTCAAATCAACCACCACAGCAGCCATATTAAATGTAAGATCATCACCCAGAATTGTCAATAGATTTAAAATCTGAAGAGTCATTCAACTCTTGGATCCAAAATCTTGAGTCAAAATGAAATCTCAGGAGTCATTAGTTTTTGATATTCATGAACTCATAGCTGTGATTGTTATTTGAGGAGATAAACTGATGTTTAAGATTTCTTGTCTCATGCTAAATAAAGACAAATAATTGTACAGTATCAGTTGTCAGCTAATTATTTCTTCTTATTTTTACTCTTCACAAATGTATTAACAACCTCTCTGCATAAAAATTTTAGACTAATGGAACGTCTCTGCATATCCTGATGATTTTGTTAACTTTCCATAATGTTGGTCAATTAGTTCCTGACACACACACACACACACACACACACACACACACATATTTAAGTGATTTTCCACAGAATTTCTTAAGCACTACCTTAAACAGTCCTCTTACCTCTGACAACTGGTTTCACAAGATGCAATAATTCCCCCCCCCCCTTTTTTCAAATGATTATCATCTGAGCAATCAAACACTGATATTAGATCAAAAGTTAATCCAATCAGGTCATAATTTATTCATTCTTTCACTATCTTACACATCAAAGATAATCTCGAAAAAATCTAACCTTGATTCAATTATGCACATATAAGAATTATATCAATGACCTAGCTCAACCCATTTCATACTGATTTAATATAGGTGCAATATTACTGGCCAATATGGTGTAATCAATAGTTTAGCAAATGTTAATCACTGGTACATACCATAAATCTGCTATGCACAGGGCACACTCAAAAGAATTATGCTGGAGGCAAATTATGGGTAATTGAGACAGATGCTCCAGCCCAAATCAACATGCTTCATAAAAAATGCACAGGCTGAACTTTCATCCATCAGAAATGGGTAACATTTAAATTTGTCAAACTCCAAGAGTACAAATGTTGAAAACCCTGGAAACATTTTTCATTTTGGACTAACTAGATATCATCATAAGTCTTTTGGTGAAAACTCCATATAAATATGACCATTCATTCAGAAGGATTTACAATATTAAACATGGTTAATATAGTGGCCATATTAGATGTCAGATTCGAATAATTATCATTTAAGACCAACTAGACATCATTCTGAAAACCCCATGATGGTACAGTACAGCTCACGTGTATTTTCGGATCCTCATGCTGTAGCAGTGGAAATAGAGTGGAGAGGATTAAGAGAAAAAAAAACCGCCACCATCTCTCTGTACGTCCTGATGGAGTTACCAAGGATATTTATGGAGAAATGCTCTGCACACCACACTCTCTCATGGAGTCATCAAGGATGACCACTGTGGAGTGGACGTGGTCTCTATTAAATGAGTATGGTTTACTTGGTATGACCCATGCAAGCATGCTCTTTAGAGGTTCATGGAGAGAGAGATATGCCAATTTATTTACATTGTTATCAAATGATAATATACATTTCCTGGATCTAATGAAGATAATGTAATATAATGCCAAATCAAATTTTAGATAATATTAAAATAGTCACAAGGCCTCAAAAACTGTACTAATACTACTGTACTTTTTTCATTTAGAAAAGGCTGATCAACACCTTTGCAACAGATTGTGGTTTTTGCTTCATTCAAAGAAATCTGATCAAACTTACACACTAATTTGTCGAGACTTTGTTCAGCTTCTCTCGAATGGTGTAAAGTTATCCTACTGTTTAAACATGAAAAGTAATCATCTGAGGTATGTAAGTTTAAATTTCTGATGACAAGTGCTTCTGTTAAAAAATGAGAACCATGTATCTAGTCTTAAAAAGTGATGACCCAGTCATGCAAATGAATATACATGTACAGAGCTGCAAACTTTAGTTCAATTCTATTTATATTGCAAGGGATTCGTCATTTAATCTATGGGACTATACTGTTCTTTCCAACTGAAAGAAGTATTTATGACAGCCAGGAGTGCCCACTTAATTATTGGGGGGTGGAACAAACATGTAATCGGCTATTAAGCTATTAAGTTTGATGACTGCGACAAAAACATGTTTAGGAGTGAAATGGGAGCCCCTCCCCCAACTGCTATGTGCGTGTGCTCATGATAACAGTGTTGACAATATTCACAACTTTAATTCTGCAGAACATCCACCGAAGTCTAGTCTTTTTTAGAGAGAGACCATTTAATTGTGTAAGTGGGGATGCTTGCTGGAAAACATTTCTCTTGATCTGATTTGTATAATAAAAAGGACACCACATCATTCCCTTTCTTATTTGAAATAAATACATGTGTATCTTGTGATGAATGAAACAATAAAAAATATCTCATTCAGAAAAAACAATCTAGCCCCATGAATTAAATGGTCAGTCCCTTGCAGTACATGTGTAGTTAAAACTGAACAAGTGTGTGTATTCAGCTTCCTGACTAGGTCATTACGTAGTTTGTAAATTCAGAATTTCTCTTCTTCATTGCATCTTTTTGTAAACAAAGGTGGCTGTCAACTGTAATTTAATTGTCCAAACCTTTAAAGATTGCTTTTCATGTTTAAACTGCAAGATAAATTTACATGGTTCAGGAGAATATCAATATGGTGTGAAATTCAGTGCACGTGTTTGTCCCGATTTCTTTTAATAGCGTAAAGATATTGCACAGAACTCGATCCACCTTCTCTAAATGAACAGAATATACAAGATGTTTTTGTTATTTTTTTATTGTCCCAATATATTTTATAAAAATTAAGTTCATTGATTCTTGAAAAGGTATCTGATCATAAATCACACATGACATCTTGGTCTTTCCGTAGGTGGTCATCATTAACTGGCTGTCCAAATGTCACTCAGTATAACTTCCATTGTTAATGACTGGACCATAATTTCAGCTACATGTATCATGTGTAATGCACCAAAAAGTCATTGTGTGAGAGAAATGCATCTTTCCCAAGCAGAAATTACATCATCTTCTGATACCAACATTTTATAACAATGTTTACAATGGTCACTGCCTTGATTTCTGCTTAACATCTGCTAAAGCCAGATTTTTATTCGGGAGAGACCATTTAAGTTTCTGAAGGGGACATATAAATGCCTGAAAACTACTGTCTTATTTTGATTTGTAGGATAAAAAAAACAGTGTTCTATTCCTTGATTTACTTCAAACAAACTTGTCTTGTGATGAATGAATGAATAAAAAAATAAGTTGGAAATAATAATTTAGCCCCATAAAATTAAATGGCCAAACCCTTATAGTACATGTGCATTCAGAATTGGACTAGTTCATAGTTGTGTACGTGAATATTCAATCTTTTAAAGGACTAAACACATAGCCTAAGTGTAAATTCAGTGTTCTTTTTGTTGTGTTGTTTGTGTTTTTAAACAGAAGCTACTGTTATCTGGAACTTAATTGTCCATACCTCAGTGGATTACTTTTAATGTTTAAACAACAGGACAAATTTACACTGTTCAAGAGAAGCTCAGTAGGGTGGGTCTCAAGCAAAGTTTTCTAAATGTATGAAATATAAAGACTGTTAACATTTGTTTCTACTGTCCATAAATATGATCGAAATAAATATCACTGATTGCTGAAACTGAATGTAAATTACTCAGTTTTTCCATGGGTAGTCTTCACTGATTGGGCTGTTCATATGTCAATCAGTAATGCAGATCAGCCACTGCATGGTACAGATGCCATTGGTGTGCTGGCGGAAGCGTGGTGACGATTTGTAGGTATTTTATTGCTACACTGCAAAGCATTATCACTGTACAAAAGTGGAGGAGATTAAATCCCCCACTGCTGTGCATGGGGTTTTGAAACTACAAGTGAGCAGTACTGCAAGACTTTCCAATAGAAGGAATAGTATAAAACATGATTTTCAAGATTAGTTCCTGGGAGGCTAAAGTAGATGTCAGATTGGCACCATTTTCATTAGTACCAACTAGACATCATAAGTCTTAGGGTGAAAATCCCATGTTGTATGACCTACGATTCAGGAGGAGTCGCAATAACAAGATTTTCAAGATGACTACTGTTACAGCCATACAGGATGTCGATGCAGATCAGATTAGCACCATTTCTATTCAGAGGTAACTAGATACTATAAGAAGCCTTCTGGTGAAAACCTCATGCCAACAGGACTTTCCTTCAGGAGGCATAGCTAGAGCCATATTGGATGACAAACAGCACCATGTTCATTTTGGACCAGCATGACCATGGGGTGAATGTGTGTGTAATAAAGTAGTTTAATTGCAATAAGAAACTCGTGCTAATGGACAGATAAAGAATGGACATATAACAGCCCATCCCATAAGCTCTTCTGGTCTATGACCAACAATGCTTAAAATAGCGCCACAAAATAAAAACATTTTAAACATGTCATTTCCCTTATTACACATAAAAGATGATGAAACAATATTATGTATATTCAAATTAACAAAAGATGACATTTTCAATGCTATGAAATGGTGCATGTTTAGAAGTGCAGTCAATACTTACCATAGCAAATCTTTGAACCACAAAACACATCTGCCTGCAGAAAGAAAAAATCACTTGTCAAGTTCAAAGAAATCAAACTAAATCTATTTTAAAAGATTTATTACGTGTTTTTCTTTGTACACTTCTGCATCAATATACATGTATTTATGTTCAAAATGGTGAAGTCTGTCATATTGTTATCAGAATACCATCTGTACTAGCATAAAAGTTCAACAGCAAAGTACATAGACCCAGATTGCTACTGTATAATGCACTGGCAGATCTAAATCTATGCAGCTTTTAGGGAGTAATCAAAAGAACAAACATAGACCCTGATCAGATCCTGCATGGCAGTTTTCTTACAGTTTTCTTACAGATTCTTCTTTAAATGTCAACATCCCTTTGACTTGATACCATTGTGTTGAACTTTGCAAGTTCAGTGTTCCTTGGGTTGCCATTGCATTATTCCTTTCATGTGACATCATGTGCATAAAGCTAATAATGTTCCCTTGTTTTCTCATTTTCAGACCATGGGAATATCCGATTCCATGATTCATTCCATGAATCTCTGTCTCTTTTGCAGTTTTCTTTATCAAAACTAGATTTATGCATCTGCTCATTTCTGCTGAATAGCTTCACAAGAATAATGCTTATCAACAGCCTTGTGCTTGGAACCAAAGAAATTATGCAAAGCAGCATCAGAACAATACACATGTGATAATCACTCAAAAATGAAGGTACGTCTGAACATGACACTGATACAGCTGATATTATGATGATTTATGGTCATTAACATCAGAGATCACATTCTGCCAGTATACAAATAAATCCAAAAATCATGGCATTCTTTTTCAAAATACAGTGTACAAAACATGCAAGTGTTTTAAATACTGTGTGTATTTTTTATATGATGGATTAAAACTGTGAGAGGTGTCAAAGCACACGTGAGTGGAATCAGTTTTTTCATCAAAATTATATTATACACTAACAATCGATTAACACATATCTTAATTTCCTTGTCCACTAGAATCTAACCAATGTGGCTTCACCTAATCCCATTAAAATCACTGAACTTTATTAATAGTTTGCACACTACATGACTGATGCCGATGTTGTTGATAGTCTGCACTCTATATAAAAGAGAATTTCACCAACCAAAAGCTTGCATACCAAAGGCTCAGCTGTTGAATTTTTCATGTACCTCTGACCTATTAGGTGTGGTCAGTCTGACCTATTGGGTCTTTCTGTTGACTTCGGGGTGAGATGGGGACCAGTGGTATACTAATTAAAACACTAAGTCATATTGTAATCTACTGTTTATATCCAAAATACACATTAGTTCTGTCCACCTCTCCAAATTCTACACTAATGTTTATCTACATTGTTTCTCACTATATGTGTCCACTCAGAATATCTATCACTCCATTATGTCTATTAGGTATCCTTTCTCTTAACTCCCCATCTTGTGTATCTTTGTCTGATTCTTATTTCCAACTACATCTTATCTCTACTGTCCCTTTTTCTTTCTCTGCCCTCTTTCTGCTTTCTACCTTCTGCTTTCTACCCCACACTATATCTTGTATCTATCTATATACACATATCATAACCCCACACCCTTTCCCCACATTCAGAATATGATTGGCTAACCATTACTAGATGAATGACAGCTCCCTTCCCCCCCTCCAGATCATACCATAACTAAATGGTGCTGAAACAGCAGGAATATGACCCAGTTATCCAGTTATGTCATGATCTTCTTCTTGGTAGTCTCTCGGGGGCCGAGGAAGACATGTTGAGCGGTCTCATCGACGATGGATGTGCATGTGGCTCTGGAGTCCAAATTCCGATGCACACAGGCAGTTGCAGGTGGGGCATGGGACTCCGGTGGTTAGAGGTGGCTGGGATGCAGCTCTGTGACATCTCTCACGAGCTGCAGCAAGACACTGGCGGCGGTCAGCCTCGAAGGTGGAATGGCTTTTCTGGTCAGGGCTTGCCAGTGACTTCTGTCTGAGGCAGTGAGCTCGAGTTGGTGAGGATGATGGTCTGCCCATTTGATGTGCGTCTTGAGGTTGTCTTTGTACCTCTTGCGAGGGCGGCCTTGGTTTTGGTTGCCCTGGGCTAGCTCACCAAAAAACAGCTGTTTTGGGATTCTGTTTTGATCCATGCAGATGGCATGGCCAGTCCAACAAAGCTGAGCCTGGATTAGTTTGGCTTCGATGCTTGTTGTGTTGGCTCTATCAAGGACTTCCTGGTTGGGGATTTGGTCCTGCCACTTGATCCGCATGATGGATCCAGGGAGCGCTAGTGGAATTTTTCCGACTGACTGATGTGCTTTCGGCGGACAGTCCACATTTTACAGCCGTACAAGAGAAACATGAGGACAACTGCATTGTACACCTTCATCTTTGTTGACAGGCGTATGGCCTTGTGCTGCAAGACCTTGGTTTGGAGTCGTCCGAGTGCTTGGCTGGCTTTTTGGATCCTCGCAGTGATCTCTTTTTCCAGGGAGCCATCACTGGATATTGTGCTGCCTAGGTATTTGAAACTGTCCACATTCTTCAGCTGTGTATCGCCAATGGTGATCCATGGTTGTGAAGGGACAGTGTTTGGGGCAGGCTGGAAGAGGACTTCTGTTTTTCCTAGGCTAATTGTGAGTCCAAACAGATTACAGGCTTCAGAGAACCTGTCCACAATTGCCTGTAGGTGAATCTCTTCATGGGCCATGAGGGCACAGTCATCTGTAAAGTGTGCTTCAGTAATGAGTCTTTCTAGTGTCTTGGTTTTTGCAGCTAGGCAATGGAGATCAAACATTGATCCATCCAGGCAATATCTAATGTAGATACCAAGGTCAAGGTCACGGATGGCGTGGAGCAGTACCTGCGTGAAGAAGAGGTTGAAGAGTACCGGAGTGAGTACACAGCCCTGTTTGACACCGTTAGATAAGGGGAATTTCTCAGAGGGTTCACCGTCTGAGAGAATCTCTCCAGTCATGTCATCATGGAAGAGCCGGATGAGGTTGGTAAACTTTTCAGGACAACCAAGCTTCTTGAGTACTATCCACAGTGCGTCTCTGTTGACTGTATCAAATGCCTTCATCAGGTCCACGAAGATGGCAAACAGATTCATGTTCTGCTCAAGGCACTTCTCTTGGACTTGTCTCACTGCGAAGATCATGTCAACAGTGCTGAGGTCTGGGCGAAAACCACACTAAGACTCGGGGAGGTTATCTTCTGACACTGACGCAATAAGCCTGTTGAGAATGATGCGAGCAAGTATTTTGCCAGCTATGGAAAGCAAGGAGATGCCTCTGTAGTTACTGCAGTCCACATGTGTGCCATTAATCTTATAGAGGGTCACAATTGATGCGTCGCGGAGGTCATCTGGCATCTCCTCTTCTGTCCAGATGCTGATCAGCACATCGTCATGATGCTGACCTGTTTACCCAGATTTGTCAAAGCCTTCCTGAAACCCAAACTGCTACTGCTATGTTCTCACACCCAACTTACATTAGTTTCTATGATGCTGACCTAGTTACCCAGATTTATCATTGCTTCTCTCACATCTATTTCTGAAATTCCCATATTCACACACCCAACATATTACTAGTTAGAAAACCGATATTGGTACTGCAATATATTTTACTTTTTCCTTACACTAAAATCCCTTTTGTCATATATACTAAGAATCCCTTTGGTCATATGTCCAAAAATGAAAAGTATGTGTATTTATAAGTGGATTTCTGGATCCCTGAGAACCCTGAAGCCTATTTTATCTCAGCTACATATATTTTGTAAACACTGTTAGCATTATTAAAGGTGTTCATACAGGTGATTTTCCAAACTATTCATACTTAGAAAGGGGCAGGGTGCGTTTTGTACCCTGTGAAAAGGATTGTTTCCTATTGTTTCATCACTCGAAACACTTTAAAACTATCATCAAATGACAATCAAAGGAAATAAAGGGCACCTATTGTTTGGGATGATATAGTCGCTCATTATTACATATGGAAGGTTTCTGGAGGTAGCATCTGGTGTTGAGCTACTAGTGATTACAAGTCTCTTAGCAAGTCAAATCACTTCGGTACGTCTTAGTATATTTTGTAACAAATGAAAAACAGTAATGTCAGATAAATATTACAAGAGGAGGGTAACAATTTGGTCTAGCATTACAGGATACAGCCACGAAAATAGGTCATTGCGCAAAAACACTCAACTGTTCTTTGCGAGATAACTCACCTGCACCAGTGACAAGGATACTAAAGCAAAAAAACATACAATGGTACTCCACATGATGTTACTTTCTTTTTCTGCAAATTAAATGTTTCTTTGGGTTTTAATCTTCCCCTTCTATATGGCAGAGATCTCTGTAGTTTTCCGGTCACGTGAAACAGTTTTCGGATCACATGAGTACGGATCCTACTAAATCCAGCAAAGACGGGCAAAGACACGCAAAGGCATGGCAAAGACGGCATATAGACATTTTAAACTAACAATAGTTGAAAATACTGAATGTAGACTCCAATTTTATACAAAATATAAATGTTTCTATTGTTCATATGTTGTTCTTTTATTTTTAAATGTTATATGCACTTACAATAATGAACTATTGTAAATATTCCGACATGTCTTTTGTCAACAAAAAATGGAATCTTCTTATCATTATCTGTAACACATTCTATCTTATTTAATAATGATGCAGTAAATTCCGTGAGGGCGTATATTTTTAATATACATGGGGAAAGCAATGGGAAAAGAGAAGCGTGCAGGAAGTTCTAAAACATTATTAACTGAAAATTTGCTGTTATTGGTGTATGTTTCTGTTATGTATATTTAATTTACTTTG